>JAYXIM010012309.1:0-233666 GCA_037575425.1 Anastrepha fraterculus | reverse complement strand
ACAATCGACCAATGTTTTGTTCTTAGCCAAATGTTTGAAAAACACTATGAATACGGGCTAGATGTTGACTGCCTGTTCATTGATTTCAAACAAGCCTTCGACAGTGTTAAAAGAGATAGGATCCAGCACATATTGCTTGTTCTTGGAATACCTGCCAAACTGATAAGACTCGTTAGCGCAACGCTCACAAATACACAAGCAAAAGTGATCATTGAAGGGAAGCTCACAGAGTCGTTCCCTATTGAAACAGGTGTAAAACAAGATAATGTCTTATCAACAGTCATATTCAATTTGATGCTGCACTTTGTCGTAAGGGAAGTCAACAAAGATGGTACCTTGATGACTAAAACAGCCCAAATATGTGCTTATGCAGATGATCATCGCTATTCTCTCAAGAAATGAAGAAGGAATGACTTAAAAGAAATTTTCCTAAAAATTAACAAAATTGCGAACGATATTGGCCCTTTTGTAAACGAGGGCAACACCAAATATCTGTTGAAATCGAGGCGGCCTGCACAGATGCCAAATTTCCATGTGAGAGCCTATACCTTTGAAGCAGTGCAGCATTTTAAGTACCTAGGAGTTATGTTCGCATGTAGCAGTGATTCAACTTCCGCCGTCAGGGATCGCATCAACGCCGCCAACAAAGCGTATTACGCCCACCTTAACTTGTTCAAGTCCCGACTTTTGTCTAAAGCTACAAATTTCACTATGTACAAGACTCTTATTCGACCAATCCTAACACATGGCTGTGAGGTATGGACTCTTAAGGTTGATGATTGTGCTCAGATTGCTCGCATGGAAAGAAAAAATTTAAGAAAGATCTTTGGCCCAATAAGAATGGAAGATGCTACTTATAGAATCCAATTGAACTCTGAACTGAACGATCTAACTTAGAACGAGACAGCTGTGCGTTTTGTTAAAGTGCAGCGCATAAGATGGCTAGGTCATGTGATCCGTATGCCTGTTGACTGTACCGTAACGAAAGCCTTGCCAGGAAAGCTAATGGGTGTGAAGGACAAAGGCAGATCGAGGAACCGTTGGATAGACGCAGTGGAACACGATCTTAAGAAGCTGGGAATACGTAACTACGAAGCAATCAGCTCAAGATAGACCGCTTTGGAGGAGCATTTTGAAGGAAGCTTTGACCCGCGTTGTAACGCTGTGAAAGAAGAAGAAGAATGTGTAAATTTGAAATACAAATTTTTAACAAATATTTATCCTTATCGCCAGCGCTCTTTTAATTTCTCTTCACAAATGTCCAAAACCTGTTGCTTTATTAAAATAAAAATCTTAACTATTTTTTAGTGTCCTTCAAAGTCCCCTAAAATATATTAGGCGCGCAACTAAGTTCCTCCTGTTTGTCAATAGATGCTGTCAGCTGTGTATGCTAGCCGATTCTAACATAACCTAAACGTCATAAACCAAGCTTAGACATATGGTAAAGAAACTGACTCGACACATTAGTGATTTTGTTTTGGCACCATACACTTTTGGTTTTGTGAAAATGTCTGATTTTGTGTCGAATAATCGTCCTTTGCGGGAAGTGTTGATTTTCCTCGGCGGCTGAAGCGCATCGAGAGCTACAAAAAATTTATGGAGATGCTGCTTTAAGTGAAACAACGTGCCGAGATCGGTTCTGTCGCTTCAAAGACGGTGATTTTAATGTTGACGACCGTCCTCGTGCCGCATGAAGGAAGGCCAAAACCTTCGGAGACGCTGAACTGGAGGCATTGCCCAATGCGGATCCGTGTCAAACGCAAGAAGAGCTTGTTTCAGTAGTAGAAGTTACCCGCCAATCCATTTCCAAGCGATTGCATGCTTTGGGAATGATTCAGAAACAGGGGACTTGGGTTCCTTATGAGTTAAAACCAAGGGATGTAGAACGTCGTTTTTTCGCCTGTGAACAACTGCTCCAGCGGCAAAAAGGGAAGGGTTTTCTTTATTGCATTGTTCCGGGTGATGAAAAGTGGATTCATTATTGCAATCCACAGAAAGGAAAATGATGGGGACTGCCCGGTCATGCTTTTACGTCGTCGCCTCGGCCGAATATTCATGCTGCGAAGGTTATGCCATGTATTTGGTGGGACCAAGGACCTGGAAACACTGAAATGGGAAATCCTACCCCGCCCGCCAAATGCTCCAGATATTGCGCCGTCCGATTATCACCTATTCCGATCGGTGGCACATGGTCTAGCTGACCAGCAGTGCCATTCATATGAAAACATCAAAAGAATGGCTTCATCGCTGGATAGCCTCAAAAGATGAACAGTTTTACCGCGACAGTATACGAGCTCTTCCAGAAAAATGGGGAAAAGTAATAGCCAGCGATGGGCAATACTTTCAATGATTTACTTGTAACCATTTTTTCAGAATAAAGTTGTATTTTCATCAAAAAAACAGCAAGAACTTAGTTGCGCACCTAATATAAAATGAATTTTTTTTATTTATTATTACATTTTTTTTATTTCTACTATCATTTTTGGGTAGCATCAAGAAAAAAATGTTTTTTTTATCCACCCTAATATCTACGCATGTTTTTATAAATAAATGTGAGCAGTACTCTACTTTTTCCTCCTGTGCTCAAAAAAGCAAAAAAAAGATTTGCTGGCTATTTGCCTTACAAGCGTAATAACAGTTTCCTGTTTACATTTCTTGTGTGCCCAATTTAAATTTTCATTCGGATTTATATAAACTTGCAATAAAATCAAATTACGCTATGAGTAATTTGAGAATCATAATACCACACAGTGACGAGTGCTGAGATAGAAAGCGATTGGAAATTTCGAACGATAAGTAATTTGAAAAAATTTGAATGCTAAAAAGTATTCCTCTAAAATTATTAGCAATTCTTTGAGCTAGGAAACCAATGTTCAGGGAAAAAATCAGTTCGAAAAAAAATTGCGCCATCCAGCACTATCCTTCTAAACACATTAATTAGCCATTGTTAATGAAAATGTAATATGCAGATATACATACAAGCCCATGATGCCTGAGCGATACTTAATGCAATACTTTCTCCCATTGAATTAACTAAAACAAAATCTTATATGGATGCTTAAGACTTTCCGGTAGCTCCTTAGTTTGCCGTCTGCTGCTTCTCCTTCTTTAATACCTGGCTAGTCTTTTATGTCTTATACTCTTGACGTATTCCCTTAAGCCTTGGAATAAGCAAAAATGCAATTAACCAAGAAGAAAAACCAACCTCCTGAAGGGTTAAAAAGTTTGATGATACTCGACTGTGCAGCATCTGCCCAAGCAGCTACTAGAGCCATGACTATTGAGATATATGAAATGATTTGTTTACAAAGTAAGGTGGCGGTTCTCTATTACAAGATGATGCAGGTTCTGCTGTGATGAAGAGAAGTCTATGTAGCACTTAATCACCAACTGTGAGGCATTAGGAGACACAGAATCCTGGGCTCGTACCTACTAGAGGAGGAAGACCTACAATTGCCCCCTCCTAAGGAGCGGGTGCGATTCCTCGGTATACTAAATAATTATAATGAAGCTTTTTTTCTCAAAATTTTTTCAAAAGTCCACCATTTTGTTATTTTTCAAAAAATGTATTCCATTGTAGCACCTGCCAGAATGATAAGTCTACAGAATTATAATCAGTTTAACTTTTTCGTTTCAGATATCCTGAAGAGCCAAAATCCTATTGGCAAGCCACCTATCTTTTTTTTAAGACGCTTACTTTGGTGCCACACTACTACAAAAAAATATACCAAAAAAAAATTGTTTTTGCCTACTATTCGGTGTTAATAATAACATATTATAAAATCAAAATTATCGCATTTTATTTTCTTAAAAAAAAAGCTTCTAAAAAATATCTATAAAAAATGGGTATTTAATTAGACTAATTAGCCATATGCAAGTAGTGGCAGCACACTAGATCAATGAGGCCTCACGTATGCATGTAAGGCTGCCTAGCCCTGGTAAGCTATGTACCATGTACCATTAGCAAGGTGGCATAAATACTAGAAGGTTGCATGAACTTAGCATTCAGGAATGTAGTTTCTAGCAGAGGCCTCACGTATGCTGTAAGGGCCTAGTGGTAAGCTATTAGCATTACAGTCTTGCCCAGATCATTGCTTCTTTAACTGTGGCTCTCCACTTCGATCCGCCCTCTACTACGTCTTTTCAGTTTGTGATTCGCAATTTCTGCAGATCAGCTGTGACCCCACCAGTCCAGCGTTTATTTTGCCTCCACCGACCTTCCTCTGCGTCCAATCGGCAATCTATGGAACGCCATACTTGCAGCTCTGTTTTTGGGTTTTCTGTTCGTATGCCTTAAACATCTTATTCTTTGACTTCAATGAAACGTATGGCATTTTCATGATGTACCAATGCATCGGGCGCGTCATTATATCTGATTCGATGGGTGTCTGCTGCCTTAATTATCCATACCTCCCCGCTGTATGTTTGTATGGGCCTCACTAGCGCCTCATACATTTTCATCTTTTGAGTTCTTGATAGTAATCGAGATTTGAATAGCTTTAAGTGAGCGAAGAAAGCGGCAATTACTCGCTCGTTTATTGCTACAGATATGTCAGTCTTACTGCATTTTAGCATTTATATTTTTAATAATTATTGGAATTTAATTTTAACCATATTTTTTTTATAGATATGCAACCGAGCCCCTACAAATCAAGAATTCCAGATTTGTATAAAATTTAAAAAAATGCTAAAAATTTTCACAAAAATTACAAGTATGGAGTTTTATAACCCATACAATTCTAGTAAAATAAAGTGAAAGTTTTTGGTGGCTAAAAAATCGCGTTGATTTTTGACAATTTTTTTTCGCAGAGGAATTCGGGCATTTCCTTCCGTACAACGGGAGCAAAAGGGTATAGAAATATGTAAATAAAATACTTAATTTGGCGTTTTCTTTTGAGTTCTTTCGAGTAACTGAAAACTGCAAATGAATAATTAAACTCCCTTCTGTATTTTGGGATTTATTCAAACCCAGAATTAAAAATAGGTAGATGTAATAATTCAAATCACTTAACTACCTCCAATAGAGAGTGACGCAAAATTCAAGAATTATTTATTTATGTATATATTAAGCCAATGATTATAAACGATTCCTACTGGCTAAGTAGGCATATTTTAAGATTCATAAGCATTAAAAAAGAAAGTCCAAATATACTCTTCAAATGTATGGATAGAATTGAATAAACAGTATCTCTATTAAATTAATTCGCGCTTCCCTAATTAAAATTAAAAAAAAGAATAATAATAATATCTTCACAAACCAGTGAAGATTTTTCACTCTTTATACAGAGCTGTCAGCTAACTCGAATTTTTACTTTTTTTTGGATTTACTGAGAAATTATACAAAGACCTATAATATTTGTAAATGGCGTCTTACGTCAATCATATTTGACGTTTGTCAACTAGACAGATGCAGTATACAAACAGAAAAGCAATAGAGCGCTAAAGATCATAATAATGATTTCCATAACTCAAAATTACTTTTTTTTTCAGTAAAAAAATTGTTAAAAAAATGCATGATTAATTTTGCGCCACCTTGTATGAGCCATATTCAGGTGAGATATTTTATGTTTGGTCTTATATGGAAATCGAGTCATTCTTTCTTTCTGGAGTAAATAAATGTTAATACTGACGCTTTCCTAGTTAAGACAGAGGTGTGATTAATATTTTATTTTTTATTTCTATTTTTACTTTTTATGTTTTTAGAGCTTAAATAACAATAAAAATGTTAAATAAATAAAAAAGATAACGGAGCACTAGCAACGTTGGTTTCCAGCTGCTGAGGTATATATAGGGTTTTTCAGTAAGAGCGCTTCAACTTTTGAACTTTTTTGAATAAAACACAAACGGTTTGACTTTTTTAACTAATTTTTTTTTTATTATCGAGTCTGAACATATACATTTAAGTATGAAATTAGATTTCTTTTGCATGACCACCGCGTGCACGTTTTACGAAGTCCAATCGTTGAACCCAATTTTCGACCACTCTTTTGCATAAATCGGCCGAAATTCCAGCAATTTCGCGTTCAATATTGGCTCTGAGCTCACAAATCGTCGCCGGCTTGTGACTGTAGACCAAGGACTTCACATAACCCCAAAACGGGACGGCTTGTTAAATGGACCGTAAAATGGCCGTAATGCTCTTAAAGTAGCAGCAACAGAACGATTATTTTCATAAAAAATTTGCACGATTTGCAATCGTTGCTCAAGTGTGTAGCGTTCCATGATGAAATGTATATTAATGAAGTTTACAAATGACAAGCGAAAAATAAAAAATATTGCGTCGTTCGCCCTCCCTATCGGAAAAAGTTGAAGCGCACCTATTGAACAACCCTATATATACATATGTTTGTATGCATGCAAAATTTCAGTGCTGGGCAGATACATAAATAAAGTAAATATACCAAGCAAATAGCGAGTATTTCAACCCAGTGGCTCTTTTCGGAATTAACCGTTTCGCGGGTGCTTGCATTAACTGCAAGAAATAGGGGGAAATATACGAAAAATAAGTGACTACAGCATGCCTCATAGAACTAAAATTCGCAAATGGCTGAACTTCTGATAAGTACCCCAAATTCAAAGTACTTTGGCACATTCTGTTATGGTGTGTGTACTCGCTAATATTCAGCTCGTTGGTACAGTAGTGTCGAAAGAGGAAGAGTGAAAAACATGCCATATTTGAGTTTCTTGCTGAAGGTTCAATTTCGGAATAGGGAGACTGAGAGAAACGTTTATGGATTTGTTAGAGAACTTTCCTTTATTGATTATGCCATCATTTTTCAATAAGAAAGCTAAATCCACTATGGGCAGCTATATCGCGGGGTGTTAAATCGAAAAAAAAGTATAATAAAAAGATGACAAAGTTGTAGAATTTTTATTTATTAATTTGTATTCGTTAAGGCAGTTGCACTCATATTCTAAACTATGCTTAACTTATCAAATTAACTAACATATTTTCATTTTCATCGAATACTGGCGCTGAAGACGGCCAGCGTGAACATAATTTTTGGTAAAATATTCGCAATGCCGCAAAATTGGATCATGCAACTTTGTTTTTGAATAACTTTTTTATTAAATCAGAATAAAGGGATTTTGAGTGATGGAAATCTTTATCCTGACCTTTAGGCGCACCATGATTGACGTGCGAATTTTTAATCTTTCGATAGGTGATTAATTTTGTGCCATTTTGTCGTAATTTGGCAGAGTAGTTCTGGACTTGTTCAAGAAAATTCGAGCCTTTCAGCATAACTGATGAGTCGCTAATTGGTTCGAAAGAGAGCTAATATCTCTTTCTATTTATTTTAGCAATGGAAACAAGGTTTCTCAGTAGGTGTGCTCAAACTTTTACACTGTAAATTAGTCATATCGGTACTGTTATAGTTGTCAAATGTGGCGAGAATACGTATACAGGGTGGTACATACCTATGTATAGTTGCTTCTTCCTCAAAATTAAAATCTTTACTCGAAAGAACAAACACTCCCGTTATTTATAGAACACAATTTCGTTCCTGTGGCTACTTCGATTGGCTTCTCAGAAGGGCATCCTATTAACCTTGTTTTCCAAGGCCTTGGAGAATGTTATTGGCTATATTTCACGGAAGAATTGTTTGATATCAATGAATCGTTAACGGATCGTTCGCGTAACATCGATCCCTTACGGCAGTTCATAAAATAGTCTAACGGCATCAAATTCCAGATACTACAGGGTCCGGCTCTCGAACTGTAACCAATTAAAAAGGCCATAAATTTAGTTTGGAAAATTACTTTTATTCAATTCAAAGTAAAAAAGAGTGAAAATAATATAAAACTAAGAATAAATTTACTTCTGCTCGATATGACCACCTTTCGCCTTGACTGTGGCCTTAAGACGGTCCAAAAACGAATCGCAAGCTGCCCGAATGTGGCTTTGAGGTTTTTTTGGCCCACTCGCGGACAATGGCTTCTTTAGGCGCCTCGAGACTGGTGAGTCTTTTAGTTCGGACCTTCCTCTCAAAAACGGCTCAAAGAGAATAATCCATTGGATTCTCGTCGGATGAATTTGCGAGGCATTGTGTGGACGTTTTGAAGCTCGGAACGTTATTTTTTAGCCATTCTTGGTCCACTCGAGCTTTGTAAGGCGGTGCCGAGTCCTGTTGAAACGTCCATGGTCCAAAGCCACCTTCCAGAATACTTTCCCTATAATATTTCGCATTTACCTTAACGCCAGGCTCGAAGAAAACGATTGGTTAGCGCCCATCTGCGGTTACAGCGGCCCAAACCATTACTTGTGACGCTGCTGCCTCCTGGTGGCCAATCGATGACTCAAATTCTCGTATGAACGGTCGGTCAATACACCCTATCGTTTTAGGAGTTTATGAATTGCTTAATTTAAAAAATTTTCTCGTCAGAAAACACAGTGTTCGGAAGTTGACCGCTTTCCGCCAAGCGAAGCAACTCCTTCGCTCTCTCAAGTCTGACTTGTTGCTGCTTTGGTGTGAGATTATGCTCCTTTTGGATCTTGTAAGGCTTGACTCTGAGATAATTTTTCAGTGTGCGGCGGAGGTACGGATGAAAGTGTACTTCGACAGAAAGATAATTTTATATTTTTTGTTTCAATAAACGAATTGGGCCAGACAACATAGACTTTCGAAATAAGCTTGCAATATTATTTCACAGCATTGCGTATAGCAATCAATTTTGTTGCGCGGATATATGAAATGGACTTTCTGTCAAGATTACCAGCGAGCAATAGCCGTCACTATCAAAATAACAATGCCTAATGGGGATCCTGGGCTTTAAATTTTAATTAACTGACATTCGATTCAGTGGAAGCGAAGTTATTGGGTCCAGAGTGTCAGTGTGTTTGCGTCATCGGTACAAAAATGAGTTTCGAACAAAGAGCTAATATCAAATTTTATTTAAAATCGATAAAAGGTTTTCCGAAATATTTGAATTAATGAAAAAAGTTTATGGCGATGAGTATCAATCTCGTGCCAGAGCTCATGAGTAGTTTACACGTTTCAGAGATGTTTGTGAGAACATAAATGACAATGAACATACGGACCGCCCAAAATCAGTAATCACCGCAAACTCCATCGAAATTGTTCGTAAATTTTCAAAAAATGAACCGAAATCATCTTTGAAACTCATGAAATGCGAGTTGAATATCTCCAAAACATCGATTTGTCGCATTTTAACTGATCATTTGGGCTTACGAAAGGTCTGTGCACGTTTCACTCCGCACATATTAACTGAAAACCAAAAATCGCTCAAACTTCAACATTCGAAAGACCTAATTAAAGAGGCGAGAAAAGACGAGAACTTCCTTTACAACATTGCAACTGGTGATGAAATCGTGGTATTTCCAACATGAACCTGAAAGTAAGCGTGAAAGTGCTGAATGGACGATCCCAGACGAGCCACCACCTAAAACATCGCGTTTGGAGATGTCCAAAATCAGGTCGATGCCCATTTGTTTTCACGATTCCAAGGAACTGTTCACAAGGACTTCAAGCCAACGGGCCAAACCGTCAATGCAATGTTCTATCTTGGCGTTTTGAAGCGTTGGTGCATCGTGTTCGTCGAATTCGCCCTCAATACCACGAAGGAGGAAGCTGGCGCTTACTGCATGATAATGCACCATCCCGTCGATCCACTCTTGTAACTGATTTTTTGACTAGGAATCGCATTTTAACCACCAATCACTCACCGTATTCGTCTGATATGGGCCCCTGTAACTTCTACCTATTCGGAAAATTGCATTTGGCTATGAAAGGAAAGTATTTTGCGTCCGTAGAGGCTATCCAGGTGGCTTATACCGACATCCTGAAGGACATTCCGGTCAATGACCTAAAACACTCTTTCGAAAAGCTTTTAGATTGCGCAAAACAGAGGCCAGAGGCAACTATTTTGAATAAATAATTTCGAAGCTATCAGAACAAAGCTCCTGTCATTTCTACCTATTTTAGCTCAGTCTTGTTTATTGTGGACTTCACCTTGTATTTCTATTGAAATGGATAACATTTATGAGCTGAATCGAAACATAAATAGGATTTTTCGAAATATTTCGACTCAAGCGCCACCTGCAGAGTAATATTTGCGAGATAAACAGCAACAGTAGCAGGGGATAAACTATAACCTGCCCAGAAAGTTCCTCTATCTAGCAGTGAAAGTTTCGTCGGATTCGGATCATCCGTGGCGAAGATCAATGATTTCAAACAAATAACCTGACCAAAAGATTTAATTTTATGAGCCACTACCAACATCGTCTAAAAAATTTTTTTTGTTAATTTTTCCAATGTACAGGCAAACAGTTTCATTATATCTCGACTCGGGCGACTGCAGTTTGCGCATCTTGAGTGGTGCATATTTTCGCTAACGCTATGGACCAAAATGGTCTCTGTGTGGCTTCGGCCAGCCAGTATAACCTAACCTAACCTACGTAGTATAGAAATATCCAAAAAAATTGAATTTGTATAAATAAATACACAAAATGTAATTTTTCAATAATTTTATATGCTTTATTCAATTTATTTGTGGTTCACGTATTGTTTTTGGTTTTCATATACTTATGCATTGTTTATTTAGTATAATATAATAATTCGTGTATCTTGTTAAGGTTAATAGCTTTTTGTTGTTTTTCTATCTTCAGCAAAGTTTTCTTGGTTGGTTTCTGAGCTACGCCAATACCTTCGTGGCGGTTTTCTCTTCACTAAAATAATTGAAAAAAAATAAAATAAAAAAAAACCTAAAAATATCCAGTTGAAGACTAAAAATATTTATGAAATTTTTAATGCTGTAACTGAAATTTTATTACACGAATTGTAATATTAATAACAAAATATCAAACAAAAACAAAATTATAAAATAAATCAAACCGAAGTGAAATTATTTCTTTTTCATGAGTAAAATTTCACTCGATTTTTGGTCGAAACAGTAACTATTTCTTAATTTGCTTTTCAAGTCCTGCTATTTCTCGTTCATATTTATATAACAAAATTATTGAGTTATGGCGATCAAATGTAAACAGATATGGCTACCTATCGAACACCTTAGGGAACTTGATTTCCGCAAAACCTGCTCACAACAAAACACAAGAGAATGGAGTTTCTAGTACAACGAACAAATTTGAAAAACTTTTAAGCGAGGTTTTGGTAACGAGTAAGTCACGTGGAACTAACTCACAAGCGATTATGATGAAGCAGACGAGTGCGCGAGTGACTTAGCGAATCAAGTCCAAGCACACAATATTTTTTGGGTTTACTGTTTTCAGCCTGGAAATCCAACGTAGAATCCCTCTAGCCAACAAGTGGCATTTTGGACTAAGTAGGCAGCTGAGCAGTAAAGTTATCTTTCGACGAACAAAACTAACACTCTACAAGGCTCTCATCATGCCCGTCCTAATGTATGGCGCAGAAGCTGGGACTATCACAACATCCGATGAAGCGACGCTTGGAGTGTTTGAGAGAAAGATTCTGCGTAAGATTTTTGGACCTTTGCACGTTGGCAACGGCGAATATCGCAGGCGATGGAACGATGAGATGTATGAGCTTTACGACGACATAGACATAGCGCAGCGAATAAAGATCCAGCGGCTACGTTGGCTGGGTCATGTCGTCCGAATGGATACAAACGCTCCGGCTTTGAAAGTATTCGATGCAGTACCAGCTGGTGGAAGAGGAAGGCCTCCTGCGCTGCGGAGACTTGCATCCTGACCTCAAATTGCCATCTGACTGTCACCAATTATAAAGAGTGTTTCCAAAGGATCGTTTCCAAAATGTTACATCTTCTTGAGCCACAATGGAATTATGCTGGAGCATACATGGGCCAATTAACCACAGTACCAGTTGAAAGTTGCTATAATTCCAAATATGCCAGTACTCGGCAAATTCTTCAGATATGTAGACCTCACTCTAGAGCCGTAACGGAGCCACAGATCTTTCGAATTTTATATTCGGTTATCTCAAAAGGTTCCAATAATAGCTGAGAAACTTCTACAGCCTTTCATGGTTCTATGGACAGTCTTTTATGGTGCCTTGACTGGAAATACTCTAAAAATGTTTGAGTTTATTCATTAAAACACTGAGCTCCATTCCGTGTTCTTTTTCTGTTTTAACTGGCTGATATTTTGTTTCAGGAACTGTTAACTCTAAAAGCAGCCCCCGATCAATGGGGAAAATAAGGAGATTAATCATTGTTGGTATTTCATTTCATTGTTAGTTATCCAATTCCTTCTTCGCTAGCAAAGTTTTACTTAAAGGTATTGATGAGATGCATCAGGTATATTGGGTTCTGGTTCCAAAGAAAAATGTTAGCCAGATAGACCTCTATCTTCAGCCTTGGTGAGGCGTGCCTTCAGCGGCTGTTAATTCACGTTAACCTGAGGCATAGGCTCAGTGTTGCTCAATAGGAACGTGATTGTATTGGTGATTAACTGAGACCTGTTTGAGTTTCTATGTAGTGGATGAGGTTTTTTTTTTTAATATGTAAAACAACAATTTACTCCTTTTAAAAGTAAAATAGCTTTAGTTGTTAATTAATAAACTTATTTTTAATACAAATTTGAGAAATGGATACAAATTTGAGAAATGGAATTCTTCTTCTTCTTAAAAAAAAATTAGATAAAAATTTCTTCTTCTTCAAAAAACGAAAGTAAATAAAAATATAGAAAATATGCGTAATAATTCTAAGATCTCACAACCAAAAACAAAAAAAACAAAAATGGAAATAATAGTAATTATATACAAAAGTTTAATTCAATGCTTCCGTCCTTTTTTTTCATTTCACCTTAAATTATGAAATGAAAATTGCTGATTAGTTGCAATTGCACAACGTTTCTAAAAAATTAATAAGAAATTAATAAAAAATATTTTGCGCCCCTTCAAAACCAATATTTTCTCTTAGCTCAATTATTTTGCGATATTAAAAGTTGCGGCATCAAATTTCACCAACCATTTTTGGAATTTTTCAATATTCCTGCTTCTTCTTTGCCTTTGTTTTCACAAATTTGCTTTTGCTGATAATTCGTTTTCTTTTACCACTTCAGCTAATAATAATTTTTAATAATTTGTTCATTAGTTATAAACTATAAACTACACACACACATAAGAGAGAAAAATGTTTGGTTTCTTATTTAATGTTTTTTTTTTTTTTGCTTTGTTTTGGTTTTGAATTTTTTTTGGTTTCTTTGTTTTTTTGGTTTTATTTTTTTGTTTTTCCACTCTATGAGTATTCATTAATTTTTTATTCTATTTATTTTTATTTCTAGTGTTGTCGTGTTGGTTTTCCTTCATTTGTTATCCTACATTTTTTTATTTGTTAAATATTTATTTACTTGTTTCTTGCTTGCGTCTCATCCTACCACCAACTTTTTTTTTTAAATACTAATAATATAATTTTTTATTTATTAATTTTTTTCATTGTCTTTGCCACTCTTGCTGTGCAGATGCTATTTATTTTTTATTTTTTTTCTTTTATAAAGAATTTTTTTTTAATTACGCTAGTTCACATGATTTCTCTTTTAACGGTATTTACTCAATCTTTGTTCTCATCCACACTTTAGGTATTTGCTTTTAATTTTTTCCTTTTTGTTGATGATATGCAAATAAGACGAAACCTTTGCGGAAGATTTTCGCTTAACTCAAAAAAAAAAGAAATCAATCAAATTTTTTTATAAATTTTATAATTTTTTTTATAAAAATTCAAGTATTTAAAAAAAATTTTGATTTAATTTATTTATTTCATTTTATAAAAATTTTTTATGAATGATGTGAATTTTATAAATTTAAGAAATAATTTTTTGTGAAAAATGTTTTCAAAATTTTTTTATAAAAATATATTTATATCATTTAGAAATGAACAAAAAAAAACAACATTTTTAAAAACTTAATTCTTTTAAAAAAATATATAAAATTAATTTTTATAAAAAATATATCTTTCTAAAAAATTTCAAAAAAATTTTATGAATAATTTAAAATTTATAAATTTAAAGTCTTTTTATAAAACAACTTTTTGTGAAAAAAAATATTTTCAGAAATTTTTTGTAAAAGAATATTTATATCATGTAGAAATGAACAAAGAAACCATTTTTAAAAAACTTAATTCTTATAAAAAAAATGTATAAAATTTAATTATTTATAAAAAAATTTGATCTAATGTAGTTATTTAATTTTATGAAAATTTTTTATAAATAATTTAAATTTTATAAATTTAAAGCTTTTTTATAAAATATGTTTTTGTGAGAAAAAATGTTTTCAAGATTTTTTATAAAAAAATATTTATATCATGTAGAAATGAACGAAGAAACCTTTTGAAAAAACTTTATTCTTATAAAAAAATTTATAAAATTTAATTATTTATAAAAAAATTTGATCTAATGTAGTTATTTAATTTTATGAACATTTTTTATGAATAATTTAAATTTTATAAATTCAAAGTTTTTTTGTAAAATATTTTTTTGTGAGAAAAAATGTTTTCAAAAGTTTTTTATAAAAAAATATTTATATCATTTAGAAATGAACAAAGAAACCTTTTTTAAAAAACTCAATTCTTATAAAAAAAATTTATAAAATTTAATTATTTATAAAAAAATTTATTTCATTTTATGAAAATTTTTATGAATAATTTAAATTTTATAAATTAAAAATTTTTTTTATAAAATATGTTTTTGTGAAAGTTTTTATAAAAAAATATTTATATAATTTAGAAATGAAAAAAAAACATTTTTAAAAAGTTGAATTCTTATAAAAAAAAGTTTATAAAATTTTATTTTTATAAAAAAATATATCTTTCTAAAAAATTTCGAAAATACTTCCAATATGTATGGTACTTTCTAAGCTATAAAATAAAATCATAATTATTAAAAATTATTAAAAAAAAAAAAATAAAGAAACTCTTTTACTGCAAGCAATGAATATTTTTCTATTTACTTCTTTTGCTTCCATTATAGAAATTTTAATTTTTTCTTCTAACTCTTTTTCAGCGCACACTTTGTTTTTTTCTCAACTTCTCTCACTTTTGTATACTATTTTTATTATTAGGTATTTATTATGTTTTAACAATTTCAACAATTTAATTTTCAAATTTCAGTTTTTCAATTTCGTTTCAGTCTTTCCAAAATGTATAGCCAAAATTTTTATCGCAACACTACCCCCGAAATACATATACATATATTTATTAGCACAGATACGAGTTTATTTGTTTTTATTACTTACTTTTTTTTTTAAGAAAAATTTCATAACACATAATCCTTTATTAAAAAAAAGTTTGAGGTGGCTTAGATTTTATTTTACTCTTTCACATTTTTTTACATTCCCTTCTACTTAATATGATTTTGCATTTTTACTTTTTGTGGCTCTGCAGAAATGACAAGTAAAGTTGTTGTTTTTTAAATCTTCAAACAGTTGTGTGAAAATTTTGTAATAAATCACTTTATAGCTATTGGCTTTGAATGTTTCTTGTTGCGTGATTTTTTTTTTTTTGTTTTATTCTTCTCTATTTTGGATTATTGTATTCCTTTGCATATTTTGATTTGGTGAGTTTGTGCTTAAAATGCATTTGAAAACATATTTGCTGGCAATTGAAAAATTTCAATTCCCTATTGCTAAAAGAATTTTGAAGATATTTGGTGTCTTTTTCAAATGTCTGCATATTAAAAGTAGCGAGAAATCCTGTGATGGTGAATGGCCTCTGAAAAAGGGACGGAATATCTGTACCCTCAACAGAGAAGATCTTTCCAACGGATAAATCTACGAGACTTCCATGGATTAGACGATAAGCTACTTCCTAATAGAAAGAAATAAAATTTGCCAATTCCTATATCTCACTATATCTCAGTTTCCAATTAGAGTTTGATAAGAAAGTATTCATGAACGATATAGAAAGAGAAAAGAGAGTAAGGAAACAGAGCAGCAAAAGGAAGGATGTCAAGCTTTTCCAAATTCATTTGAAGATCCATCAGAACTTGATTGCTGCTTGGCTATCAGTTTTGATGATAAGCTCCGTATTTTTGTACCAACTTTAAAGAAACAATTGATATTTTCAGACAAAAGTTGGAAGTTCTAAAAGTTACTGAAATCTCAAAGACAGTTAAATTTATGCTTCATAAAAGATTTGGATTTATAAAATTTTTCAATCGCCACTAAAAAGTTTTACTCATTAGCGCATCTCCAAGTTAGTATTAAATGTTTCTTTAGTGCCAAACCACGAACGAACGCATAGTTTACATTTATGTATGTACGCATGTATGTATGTACCTATGTATGTATGTATATATGTATGTATGGGTTTACTTGTAATACGCTTATTGTGAATTGGTGTGTAATGAATTGCTCACTGAAGTTGCTTATGTGGGTGGTTTGCATACAGGCATTTTTGTAAATATACACGCATATGTTTGTGTATGTGTGTCACGGTGACTGTGGGATAAATACGTATGCATATTCATGTTAATAATTAAATATTTTTTATTGAAAAAAAGTTTAAAGATTTTCTCTAATATTTCTTCATTTTCATTATTAAATGCATTTGAGTTATTTTTGCTTTTTTCCTACTCCAAAAGAAAATTTGATAATTTTTTTTTATCCACTTTTGTTGCAGCTTTTTCGGTATTAAAAACTGTTAAAGCTCAACAGCTGCTTTCGGCAAGCTGCTTCTTTTCATTTTACGTCTACAACAATTTTTATTTTGCAAATTCGCTTTTATTTTAAACCTTGATTTGGTATTTGCGTTTTTTTGTTTTTTTCTTTTTCATATAAGTTTCTACAATATTTAAATATCTATTGCATAATTAAATTTTATTTGATAATTTGTGCTTGCATTTTCTTTAAAGGATTTAGTTTTGTTTTACTACTACACTTGCATTCATATACGTACGTATGTATGCGTGTATGCAAGTTTGTATGCTAATTCTCATATGATTTTTGTTTAACGTAGACATCGAAAATTTGAAAATTTTATTTGAAATGATTATTGCGTTTAATTATCTCTTCTCTAGTTGTTTTTTATCAAATTTTTATTAAATATTTTTTGCGTCAAACTGAACCTTTTTGTCTTCATACCGGCACATATTTATATCTATGCTTGCAGAGGGCGGTCAAAAGTTGTGTATACTCATTGCTAAGATCATGACTAATTTTCCAGCTTTCAGGAAAATTGTTATAAGAAAATTAGTAACACATTTAACCCCCTAATGCACAGAAATGCCGCGGACATTCGTTTATTATTATTTTAATGGCGTCAGTGCTTTTTCACTCAGCCTCGAGTTGACAGCTGCGTGTTGACAGAAAAGGTAGAAAAAGATTAACTAATTACGATGAACTTATCGCCAGTGGAGTGTGAGAAGTCAACAGCTATCCAAAAAAAAAGAACAAAAAATGGAAAACTCAAAAAAATATGGAGTGGACTTTTTCGTTTTGCTTGAGAAACTCCAAAAATACTTGCACTGTACCTAAAGCCTCAATAAAAGTATAAGTAAAGTATCAATACTCGAACCTGAACTTTGGAATATAAGCTACGATGAAATCCTTCTAATAGAGATGCGCAGTGGGATACGCAGATGACAATGCAGCTGTAATAATCACCCGAAACACTGACGGAGCCAAAAGGGAGATAAATCAGCTGATGATTCAAGTTCAGACATGGCTAGAAGACCATGGATTAAAGCTGGCCACAGAGAAAACAGTGATAATCCTTCTAACGAACAGACGTATCCTATTAGAAGCAGATATACAAGTACTCGATGCCACTTTATCGACAAAAAGTGTGGCCAAATACCTAGGAGTGCAATTAGACACAAGGCTAACTTACTGGGCGCACATAAATCATGCTGCCACAAGCGCTGCCAAAGGTAGCGGCATGTTAAGTAAGCTCATGGCAAACTTCGGAGATCCAACGCAGAACAAGCAAAAACTTTTAATGCACACGACGAACTCGATTCTCTTATACGGATGCGAAATATGAGCAAATTCGCTAAGGGTGCAATGCCGGCGGAAAACCCTGCAACTCTGTGGAACGCACCTGCGTTTTCAGAGAGGCTTCGTCGTACGGAACAATATCTAAAGCAGCGGTGTTAGTTATCAGCGGACCATCGCTATAGATATTCTAGCACAAGAGCGCAAACAGAGATGGGAGGCAAAAACCCAGGAATCCACGTTTCTCCGATATTAGAGTTCAAACGCTTACACTTTGGCAGGCAAGATGGAACTCTGAACGGTATGGTAGATGGACAGCGAGTCTAATACCCGATCTAAAAAAGTGGGTACAAAGAAAGCACGGTGAGGTTAACTATTACCTCACACAGTTTTTGTCCGGGCATGGGTCCTTTCGTAAGTATCTGTGGCGAATGGGAAAAGTGAGCCAACCAAACTGCATACATATATGGAGATACTGAGTATGATGAGCGGAGCACACCTTCTTTAAATGCGAGAGGTGGAACATAGAGAGAACAGGTCTGCAGCGAGCTATTGGTGTATTTACACCTGAAGAAATTATCGAGAAAATGATGATAGACGAAGAAAAATGGAATGCCGTCGCAAATTTAATATTATTATTTATTTTATTATGCTGAAGATCATAGCGCATAGGTTTCTCAAAATAGGTGACCCAGGACGCAGGATCCAAGAGAAGAGGAGGGATATTTTTAGTGGAATCACCACACACGTAGTAGCGACGGTTACTATTTGGTGCGAAGGAATTTTTAACCCAACCCCACCGCCAAAAAAAAATAAAAACCCAAAAAAAGAGAAAGAAAGATATAAATCAGGAATATTAAAAATATAAAAATAAATGTAGGTATTTAGCAAATTAGAAACCTAGACAAGCATTCCTCTATATTAGCTGACTTTAGATTCAAAAATCAAAATAAATAAAAACCTAAAAAAAACTTAAAAAAAGGGAAGCAAAAAAAACAAAATAAATAAATAAATATAGGTATTTTGTATATAAGAAATGCAGATAAACTTTACATTATTTTAGCTCTCATTCAGACTACAACCGATAAGGCAAAGCTGACTTCAGATTCAAAAATCAGAATTCATATAAAAAATAAATGAAAGGTTAATAAAAAAATAACAACAAAGAAAAATATAAATAAAAAATTGAATATAAAAAAAATAAATTTAGGTATTTTGCAAATTAGAAACAAAGACAGGCTTTCCACTATTTTAGCTGTCATCCATTCTATATCGCACAATGTAAAGCTGGCTTCAGATTTATGCTTCTCGGTCCAAAATAACCCAAAAAAACAAAGAAAAAAGTAATGAACTCTCCACCTTTCCACTCGCAGCGATATATGCATTACGTGTTAGAGGGTTAGGCGTCAAAACTCAGCTTATCAAATATATCTGTGTAGTTGTGAAAGTATTTTTTGCAGTCTATCAAAAAGAAAATTGAATGAATTTTGGAACAATTTTACATGCAAGATTGTCGAATTGTAATCTGATTTTTTTTTTTGGGTTTTCATGAATCACAAACATTTCGATTTACCCATTCGCATTGGTTGGTGAAAATTCAAATTAAGATACTCTTTGCTCAACTCATACTCATACATAAACACTCACAAGCAATAAAATAAATTCTTTTTCGAACTTTGCGCAAAAATTTATGAAAATTTTGCAAATTTTTAACGTAAGTCCAAATTTTCATATAGATTTTTAGAATAATTTTTGGTATGCAGTTTTATGACCCATTGAATTTGATTTACTAAAATGTATGTTGCAAGTGACAACAAAGTCTTATTGATTTTTGAAACATTTTTTGTGGAAAGACATGCATTGACTACCAGTTTTTGTCTGAACAATTTTTTCATAAGTAAGGAAATGACTAAACCAAATCGTCCTTAAAATTAATTATATAAATGATTGAATTTTAATTATAAAAATGATTAAATTGATTAAGTTTTTTTTTAATTTAATTATAAAAATGATTAAATTTAAAAAATTAAAATTAAACATAATTTTTTCTTTGAAGAGTTTAAAGGGTAAAATGAATTTCTATTTCTATCTTCTTCTGCTTCTTTCAAATTTCATCATTATTCGTTATTATTTTCTTTTGCTATTTACTTTTTAAGTTATTTGTGTGCTTTTTTTGATTGGAATTGTTTGTTTGATATTTTTATAATTTATTTATTTTTTGTAGTTATTTATTTCTTATTATTCATTTATTTTATTTTATTATTTATTTATTTTAATTTTTATTATTTATTTGTTTTTCATATGTATTGTGAAAAAAACAATTGTTTGAAAATTTTTGCCTTCGCTTTTATTTTTATACATTTTTAAGTACTCTTCTATTAGTGAGTTTCAAGTCACATGGAATAGGAAGTAGCAGTAGAGCAAAAACAAAAACTTGTATCTGTATTTAACACTGTGTTTTGTTGTTGCTTTTGGTCACTAGAATGTGAAAATTTCAAGAAAATTTAACAGTTTACAGTAATTTAAAAAAATCTTGACACTCTTGAAACCAAATAAATAGAAAAAAATCACATCAGCTGTTCTACCATCCACTACCTGTTCAATGCGCCTTGGCTAGTGCCATTTTGTGAGTCGACATTTTTTTTGAATTTTTTATATATTTCAATTGGACTTTTTTCTTTTGCATTTTTCAAATTTTTTTTTGTTTCGAAATTTTATTTAGGTTTTTATTCTGAATTTTTAATATTTTTTAGTTGATTTTTTTATTTTGAATTTTTTAAATTTCTTAATTTGTTTTATTTTATTTAGAGTTTTAATATTTTTTATTGGATGCTTTTACTTGAATTTTTTATATTTTTTAGCCCCTTTTTCACTATAAAGTAATTTTTAATATTTTTTTTTTTGTTTTTTTGGACAAATGCTTCCTTATTTTATTTGTGTGTAACACATTTGCATTGTGTTCTTTTTGACTTTTGTTTTCTTTTCTTTTTTGCTCTTAATTATTTTTTAGTACATTTAAGTTAAATATTTTGTTAAACCTAATTTTTTGTTTTAAATCTACTTTAGTTTTATTTAATGTCGTAAAGTTTTATCACACCATTTGAATATATGCTGGCGGGGAGGTTTTCTGTCTCTTTCGTTTTTTCTCACTTTCATATAATTTTGTTTTTTCTATTATTTTCCTTTTGAAAATTTCAGCTGTTAAACTTGATTTGTAGACACTGATTCTCTGCAGAGAATCTTATTGTGAATGAAAAGTAAGAAAAAAGTTCTTTGACAAAAAATGTTTATAGTTGATGATATGAACTTAGAATACGCAAAAAAGTTAGCATCAAAATTTATGCATTTTATTTTACACTTTTGCTTTTCGTTTGACGAATTCATATTTTTTGGTTTTTCATAATCATTTCAAAAATTTAGTTTACCTAAAAACAAGTATTTTTCTCCAGTATTCAGTTCCCTTTCATTTGAAGTTATTGCTTCTTTACTTTCATTTTTTACGTACCTACAAATACAAATAAATTTGTTAGTGCCCACTGTAAACATAGTTTGCTGGCCTTCAGACTTCTTACTCATATTGATTTACGCATCCATTTCACTTTTTTGCTCCCTATTTCGTTATTATCTCTCCTTGTCGTTTATTGCATATTTTGGTACAGCCTGCCCAGCAAATTAGAAACGACGGTGAATTGAAAAGTTAATGGAACTTATTTTCATGTTACCATTATCACGTTTAAGTATTTTGGACATGTTCTTCAATATTTCTGAATATTCTTTTAATGTTTTATTTTTGTAATTTTGAGTTTTATTCAGCGCTCGAAATGTTTGTACGGAGTTTTTAAAGTCAAAATCTTCTCCTACTTTTGATATTTTTATAAGCTTTCTTTTATTTTCAGGATAAAATATAATTAAAAAAAAGTTAGAAATTTCGAAAATTTCTGTGTCGAGTTTTTTTTAAAGAAAAATATTTTTCTTTAATATAATTAAAAAAAAAACAATTTTTTTTTTTGTTAATAAATTTTGGGAATAATTTTTTTGTCATATGTGACATGCATGTCATTTTCATATAGATATATTTTTTGATTTATACCATATGTAAAATTTTTAGAATGGAATATAAATTAAATATTTTTTTTGGGAAAAATATTTATTTGTTTGCGAACATTTTTTTGTTTTAATTTTGAAAACAGACCCACCCTGAGATTTTTTTCTAATTTTTTTTTAGCTGAGACTATGCTCAGTACTCCCTGAAAGTTTCATACTCGCAAAGTTATGGGAAGCGCATTACGAAACTCTCGAGGTTACTGAGACTTGTCTGAGATATAAATGAAAAAGAGCAGAAATATGAAAAATTCTGAGGGTTCATGTTATTCAAAAATTAAAAAAAAAATTCTACAAAAAATTTTAGATTTTTCAAAAACAAATTTGTTTTTAAGTATATTTTAACGTAACACTAAAAACAAATTTGAAAAAAAAAGATATTTGCCTTTGTCCCTTTGAATTTTTATCCAAATATTTTTAACAAATAACTTATTTTTTTCTAAAATTAAAAAAAAACTGTTCAAAAATCAAAAGATATTTGATTTTTCCTTTGAATTTTTCAACAAATATTTTTAGCAAAAAATTATAAATAAAACAATAAAAATAAAAATAAAAAAAAAAATAAAAAAATTATTTAAAAAAATATATTTTGCACTAAAAAAATGTATATATGTATAAAAATGTTAAAACTAACTGAAGAATTCCGCTTTAAAAAACTTTATAACCAAATTCACTTAATTTTTTACAAAATTATGAAAACTTCCTTCATTCAAAACTTTTCAGGTTTACTTCTTATCATACGCAGTCCAACCCATTTTCAGAAAAATTTGAGACCATGTCCAAATACTATGAATCAATTGAAATGGCATCGCTCCTCCAATGAAAATGTGCGAAAGAGATGGCTGTATATAAACCTTAACAATGAGTTATCGACTTTCCTTTTCTGCTGCACAGACTGTTCCGAGTACTACATAGTTTTTTGTTGTTGAATGATATCAGTGTTCCTCCTTCCGGATTTTTCAGCACACTCCTTTCACCTCAGTTTATCATTTATAATTTTATCTACATTTTAGAAATCTCTATTTGCTTCATATCAAATTGTTTAAAACCTATTAAAATATGTGTTATGAATTTCTTAGTTTTATTACATTTCTATTATCAATATTCAATATATATTTTTATGGCTATTCAAATATCTGCTCCTTATCACCTATCGTTGAGTTGTGCTTTCTCTGTAATTAGTTATACTACTTTTCTTTCCTACGAAATAATTACATTCAGATCTGATAATCAGCCGGGTGTCTGGTTATCAGTGAAGCCTCCTTATCAGTTAACGACACTTATGAAATCAGATCAAGGAAATGGAAATTTTTCACTTAATTAATTTTTAATTAAATGCTGCTATGAACTCGTGTGTGTATGTATGAAATCTATACAAATAATTTTATCGATTGTTTCACAACTATCACAAATACTTAGTTTACGAGCAACTAGCTTTGTCAACTTAGTAATCTACTCAAGCGATGGAGAATCATAAATATTTTATTGATTAAGCTGATTTTTACACATTTTTTTCTTTTCTCTAATAAATCAGTGGGCAGGTGGTCTTGAAACTTTTATATAAAACTTGGTAGACGTGTTCTGATCGTGAAATAAAAAAAGTATGTAAAGGAGAGACTGTTATTGGAGAGAATTTAATGCTGTCCTCACACCTTAAAAAAGCAAGCACTAGATTAGGAGGGTCGTCGCAAATATTGATCGCAATAGGCGAATAGAAAAAAATAAAAGTAAAAGTCGATTAGCAAGCTAGAATAGCGCTGCGGTCCTACCCAGGAGAAGTCCAAGGAATGACGGATTATTTAGCGGGTCATTCTGCTTAGACGTTTCTTTGCCAAGTACAGTCCTTGAAGTGTTAGATCATCCACCTGACGAGTATACATCGTATCTTGCGGCGCACAACTTTCAATTGCTTCCTAAGGTAAAATCTGCTTTCAAAGGCAGAAGATTTGAGTTGCGTTGTAGCAAAGAACTGAAATATGCGGTGATATGCAGCTGATAGAGGAAAACTTCCAGCAATGTTTCGAAAAATGAAAAATTCTCTAGGTGCTTTGTCGGCTTAGACCAGTAATGCGTATTGAAGTTGATAATAGGTAAATAGTCATGAAATCAAAATAAATTGTTTAGCAGCATCAGTCTCGTTATTTCACGACCACACCTCCCATGCATTGATTTCAAACTTAAAGTAATGTCCTTTAAGTTTCAGTTTTCATATCTCGCTTTATCTTTCTCCTTCGCACCTTCAGTGTCTGGTTAATTTCATAGACTTTTATCACTTGTGTATTCTCAAAAATTATTCATATCTAGTTTTATTGAGCCTTGGCTGAATTTCTATATGAATTTTTGCTTTAGACATCGATAAATTTGAATATGCACCTAACATTGATTTCTACGTAAAAGTCATTAATTATTTGTTTTCAACTGAATTTTTTATATACAAATTAGCATCCGAAAATACTCGCTCGTGAGCTGAAAAATTGCGTACGTTTTTGTAACGAGCTGGCGAGTAAAAAAATCTGAAAACAAATTTGTTACGAAATTTTTGTTATTCAAATGAGATTATAAAAACTCAAATCAGCGTATGAAAATGCTTCCTCGTGAGCTGAAAAATTAGGTGCTCTTCAATTGCGAGCTGGCGAGAAAAAAAATGAATTTGTGTGCACACTTTTACTATCTTCTTCTTTCGTTTATGGCTGCTATTAACACGTTTTAAGTCACGAAATAATTTTTCCAATTTGCTAGTCTAATTTTTTTCACTCGCGAGTGAAATTTTGTAACACACGGACTAAGTTTTTCAGTTCACGACGGACACGGATAAGTTTTTTAGTTCGCGAATTTAATTTTTTAACTCGCGAGTTTAATGTTTGTGCTCGCTAGTTTAATTTTACAGCTCCCGTGGCCAATTTTCACGCTCTCGAATTTAATTTTTCGGCTCGCAAGTTTTACTTCCAGCTCACGAGTTTAATTTTTCTGCTCGTTTGCTTGGTTCTAAGCCTTCCAGCTAAGAAAAAAGCCTCGCGTGTTGAGGCAGAGAATATACATACATACTACATACATTATATCCTGCACCCCGATAAACATAGGTGTGTAATCTCATGCGACTGAGTATGTATGTACATATGTATGCAAAGGGTGGTTAAATTTCAAGGGCCGATGTTGAATGTGAACCACACCTAAACGTCAACGACACCGTTGGATTTCTTTCTTTGGGGTTATTTGAAAGAAAAGGTGTACGTCGATAAGCCGGCAAGAATTCAAGCTAATTCGGCACATTAACGGCATAGAACCTCCATTATGCCTCAGCGTCATCGAAAATGTGGACCATCGGATGGAGGTGTGCCGCCGAGGTCGCGGCGGCCATTTGGCCGATATTTTATTCTATACGTAATCTAGCCGTGCCAATATTATCATAATAAAGAAAAATTACAATAATTTCTTAAAAAAATTGTATTTGATTCAAAATCAACACCGGCCCTTGAAACTTAACCACCGTTTATGTGTGAAAAATGCTTTGTTCAAATAGCAAATCATATTTAGTTTAATATTTATTTTAATATTTAGTTTGTTTACTAGCTGTTTTTTTGTTTCATTTCTATTAAGCTTAAAAATTTTACAAGCCTATGTATTTCATACCATTTCCTATTCATTTTCAATTTCATCCAATTCTATTCATCCACTTTTAGTAAAATCCCCCTTTTTTATTATTATATCGCCATTTATAAAAATTAGTGTTGCACTTTTTGTTTTTATTATCAATTGAGTAAGAAAATCTATTTGCATTTTATTGTGTTATTATTACTTGTTGTTGTTGCTGTTTTGTGTTTTTGCAAAAATAGACTTCACTACTATCACATTTAGTATTATAAGAGGTTAGACGGCAAATGCTGACATTGAAAGCGAGTTGAAAGCGCTATTTGCGCTCACATTTGAAAAAAGTTGTTATTTTACGTTATTTATATTAATAATAATATTTGTTAATTCATTTTTTCTCCTTCTTCTCTAATTACAACATTTGGGCTGTCGCTTAACAATTTGCGATTGCACCCGAGTGTGTGGCTTCAAATGCAAATACATACGTGTGAATGTATGCGTGTATGACTTAGATTTTAAAAATTTGTAATTTTCATATATGTACACTACACATACATAGTATATTTGTTTGCTTGTATATGTTTTCTTTCATATTAATACTAATATCATAGCTATTTTGTGAGTATCGTTTGTATTTTTACAAGGATTCTTTTCTTTTGCAGCGCAAACGCTGCCTACTAACTAATTTACATACATACAGACAAGTAGTTTATTTATTTTTCTATAATACCATATTTGCCTTTTTATTTTTATTTATAAATGGAGATGATAGTTAATGGTTATATAGAAGCGACAATTGTGGAAAAATTATAAAAATCGTTTTGTGAAAATTTTGTTAGCAAAAGATCGCCTATCATAACAGGGACTGGTGCATATCACGCCGTTGCTGCAAGAGTGTCGTCATAATCCAAAATACTTCTATCTTTTTATCTAATCCAAAAACAAAAAACAGTTATTTTTTGAGACAAGTTTGTAGAAAAAATCCGCAGCTCTTCCTTCATGTTGTATTAAAAATGGATTTTGAAAGTTTAACCATTAAGTACGTCATAGTATGAAGTCACAATCTCGAACAAAAATTATTTTGCATCTGTACTGGCACTCGATTTCTACTCAAATACAGGGTTGCCCATATTCGACGGACCCAACTGGCAACCCTGTATCTTTTGACAGAGACGTCAGATCGCTTAATGACATACCGCGTTGGAAGCGCCAGTCCAGGCAGATTTTTACCATGGAACAGTACACGCCACGCGAGCGCTCCCAAATTGTTGAAATTTACATTCAACAAAAGAAGTCAATTGTCAAAAAAAGTAGAAGAAGAAGAAAATTGTAATGCCAATTATTCGTCGAAAGCGTATGAGGCAGTTCTGGTTTCAACAAGACGATGCTCCACCACACACAGCTCGCACCACAATTGATTTTTTGAAGAAATTGCTTCCTCGTCGTTTGATGTCGAAAAATGGGGATTTTGACTGGCCACCGCGTTCGCCCGATTTAACGCCACCTGACTTCTTCTTGTGGGGATATTTAAAATCAAAGGAGGAAATAGCCGCTATTCCAGCCGAAATGTTAGCTAAAACTATGGAAAATGCTGCAAAACGGGTACAATACGCCGTACAGGCGGCCATTTGAATCTCTCATATTCAAAAAAGTGATGTCAACAAATCTACTTGAACCAAATAAAATGATTATTATCGTCAACATCAAAAAAATTGTGTTTTTCTTTGATTTAAAAAAAAAACACATGGGTGCGTCGAATATGGGCAACCCAGTATGTTGCACTTCTCTTTTTAGTAAAATAAGTAATATGAAAGTTAGAGGATAGACAAATCTTTGAGTCGAGTTATAGGGACTGAGCAACGATGACTGTGCTCGTATAGGTATAGAGTTAGAAGGAAGAATAAACAACGCGTGGTGCTACGTGGTGCCTCCATCTAAAAAGTTGACAAAAATAGGCAAAGACTGGATTTTGCTAAAAGTGTGTCCTCATTACTTACTCAATGGTCTAACCATAGATCCACAAACACTAAATTTTTTGGCAAACAGGCATATTGATGAGGCCGATCGGGTGTAAAGAAGATGAAGGGAAGATATCGTGACGAGTTCTATTTGGCGAGAACCATGTGCTTGCTCATATATGTACACAAAGAGAATGCGACACGAAGCAAGTGCGTTGTCGATTTGAGCACGGCAAATATATAGTCCGGGAGCCAGGGGTCATTTTGACCTCATCATTTCATGCCAACTGATTTTAATACTGAAGGCAGACGCCATCCAATGGATGACGAAACCAACCGTCACCTGGTCCATTACCAGTGGGTACGTGCGTGGGATGCTGCGAAACGTGTCGAAGAAAAATTTCTACCAACTCATTTTATACCGGCTGAAATTTTTTTCATGCATTGTTGACATTTAGTAGAATACAAAAAAAAATAGTCAGCTGCGCCGTAGAGGGGGGGAAATACGTCAGCTGAACAGGTGAGCTTGTAAAATAAATTAAAAAGTAAAACTACTTTATGCCGATTGAAATTTTGTTACATAATTTTGGACACATATGAAAATATAATAATGATGGTCAGCTGCGTTTATAGCGGTGGGAAGACCGACAGCCGAAGCAAGATTGTATCATTGCGCTCATACATCTCGGCGGCGCGCGGAATTTTTAATGCTTCGACTGACGTCTTTTCCCCCAACGCACAATCAGCTGACGATTATTTTTCCATTTCCATTTTCAGCTGACGTATTTTCCCTCCTCTGTGGCGTAGCTGACTATTTTTTTTTTGTATTCTACTAAATGTCAACAATACATGAAAAAAATTTCAGCCGGTATAAAATGAGTTGGTAGACATTTTTTTTCGACACGTTTCATACCCTCCCACAATCACACCAACCGCGCGTGCGTCAGCTGACGTTCATTTACGTTATTCATGAAAGCTAAATCACAAGTATAGTCAAGAATTTAACGGTATAAAAACGCAGTCCAAAATCGACCCCTGGCTTACGGACTAATAGATGAATTTTGCCAGTACTGGCACCGCACATACAAAATAATTTTTGTTCGCGATTGTGATTCTTACTTACTTAATGATTTAAAGCAATAGAAGGAAATTGTCTTTCCTACAATACATTTTTACTTCCACAGAATTAGTAAAATGCAAAACGCGGATGCCAGTTTTCTTTGTGTTTAGTATTTCGGTATTTTTTTTCTGACACTCCTGCAGCAAATGCGTAAAATGCTAGTCATCGGCGCCTTTTATCCAAAGCCAATGTAATCTTTCACGCTTGCTGCTTACCTGTCAACCCATTCAAATGGGAATACATTCAAACTCCATGCAATGTGAAGAATAAGTAGACACAATAAGAATCGTCCTCTTTTCAGTTGCCAAAAAAATTAATTCCAATTTTTGCTTTCGAAAATATTTGTTCTGCTCATATAAGAGCGTTGCCCGAGGTATTCATGAAAGGCGGTGAATCTGCAGCATATTTTAATGGGGCATACTCGTACGAGTACGAACTGGCAATGCTTAAGAAGTCATATCTCATCAAAAACCAAAATCGCCTCTAAAAACACCAAAATCGACCCCTCTGAAAGGGTCACCCACAATGACGAGCATAGCCCGCGTGCGGTGATCAGGCCAAACGTAAATATTACGTGTACCATGGGATGGCTTGAAAATAGATGATTTGAAAAAATGTCGCGCGCTTTGTTCAAAGATGAAATCGCGTATGTTGACCGTTAAAAGTACTTTAATTTTTTTGATAAAACCATATAAAGTCATTTGGCTTATATACGATTTCGGCCCAACATCTTCGATCCAAATCGTAGATTAAGGGGCTAGTTAACTTTTTGTAGTAAATTAGATTCAATTACTTATTACCCTAAGGTATGCATATATCTTTTTTGAATATTTTCAATCCAGCAATTCAATTTGAAATTTGAGTTTCAGAGCAACACCTTTCCCATATGTCAAATAGATGCACTCTTAGATAAGTAAAAGCATATATGAATTTGTATATGAATTTTAAAAATTTTGCTTGTGCCTATAAGGCGATGAAGTAGTGTCAAGTGAATCTGGAAGAGATAGAAATAGAGGAGGATCTCAAGCAGAGTATGAAGATGAGCGACTCCATGATAGCTGTGCCATGAATACAACTTAAATGTATCTTACCTATGGGTTTCACTAAATTCAAGTGAATTATTAGACTTCACTGTAGGAACCCATCTAGAACTAGCCAATATACTTACAGAAGCAATGACTCAAGCAAGTTGCTGTTCATGCAGTTGGTGTAGTCACACAAGCGTTCATTAGAAATCATGTGGCTTGTGGATAGTAAGTAGCGCACACTATTTGGCTGAGTGCAAAATTTCATTGCATGGGCACAAAGATGACAATGAAGCGCTGGCGCAAAACAGTGCGAAAATGGCACTAAATTGCCATTATTTGATTGTGACGATAATATAGAGTTTATCGAGATACGTCAAGTATAAAGTTTCTGTTGCTCATGCAGTTTGTAAAAATAGTAAAATAGCCAAAAAAAAGATATGAATTGCAATAGACAGTTCAATGTATGCATTTAAGTGGTAAGTATATAATTTTGACAAATTTTTAACTGCTGGTTATAACAAATACTCGCTGCTTGACTCTTTTTACTGCCAACCAATTATTTACATTTTTTATGCGTTTCCAAAATATTCTGTTCGTAACGCCATTCAAAAGAAGTTCAAGAATTTTCAAGTGAAATGTATTTTTGTGTCTACTTTTGGGCCACGAGATATGGATAAGCAGCATGTAAGCGTGGACTAGTCGCCAAGAATGTGGAACCACTAAAGGTGTGGCATAATTTTTAACTTAAATAAAGATGTTCACTTTGTCTTCATGCAAATAACCATTTTGTGAGATTTTATGTGCTTTTGAATTATAAAGAAAAATTTAGTTTTTAAATTTACTTATTTACATTTTTTTTCCGCAATGTTTTTCACCTCCAATCAAATTTAATATTAACTACTGTATTTCAGAAATTAATTTTATTTTATGATGAATTGTGCTTTGATTTTAAAAAGTTCTGCTTTAAATATTTACAACTGGTAGTTTCTAATTTACTTTTATTTTTCTTTTTTGTATTTTTAATTTTAATTTTAAATTTATTTTTAATATTAATATTTACTTTATTGGTTCCTAATTGCTTTTTTAATATAGACATTGCTTCTTCTTCTTCTACTTCTTTTCGTCTTCTTTTTCGCATCACTAGCAATTACGCATTTAGTATTTTATTGAAAAAATGTAAAATAGCTGCCTTTAATCTCATATTTTCGTTTTTGTTTACGTTTTGCTTATTTGTTGCTTTCATGCTGCGAATATTTTTATATTGATTACATGTATATGTGTGTGTATGTATGTGTGTTTGATAGTGTTTCCTTAAAAGAAATGCATTTTTTTTGACATTTTTCATGCCTTTCAATTAGTTGATATTTCTAATGCTGAGCGACTTAACTTCAATTCTGTTTTATTATTCCTATTACATTTACATATATCAAGTTATTGTTGTATGTCCTTTAATTTGTTGTTGTTCATGGTGCGTTTGATATGATGTTCATGTTCATTACTTTATAAATACACTTGTGCCCCTGTCTGGTTTGGTTATCCCTTCATCCTCATAGCCACAGTAAGCATTTGCGGTGTTAATCAGCGCCTGAAACGGGAATAAATTAAGTGAGTGAAATGTTTTACATCAAATGAAATCTCCAAAATAAAAATAGAAAATAAAATGAAATAAAATAAAAATTAAACTAAAATCAACACAACAAATTTTAAGTAAAAGCTGTGTATTTCATAGGGCAACGTTTAAATCAGCATCGGCTATGAAGGCGGAAGTTTAAAACCTTATGGTGGTCTAAATCTAAGCTCGCATCTAAGGCGGCATCTAATTGAGTTGATGACGGAGTTGGTCCAATGAATTCAATTTAAAACCATATAGGTCTGAATACGACCCAGTGCAATGGATGCCATTGTCTGTTGAAACTCCGCCAACTCCGAACGGTAGATATTTTTATGAGGAGCTTTTTCATGGCAGAAATACACTCGGAGGTTTGCCATTGCCTGCCGAGGGGCGACCGCTATTAGAAAAATAAACCTTTTGAAATTAATCATAGCTTCTTCCCTTCAGTATTAAATTCTCTTCTATTTGAACTAACAAAATAGATAAAAAAAAAATTTTCAAGATTTTTATACCAAGTTGAAATGAATTTTTTTTTATAGCAAGGCATTTTTTCTTTAAAACCTCCAAAAAGTTGAAATTTTGGAATTTCTCTTAGTTTTCTTAGTTCATCTAGAATAAAAAATCGTTATATTTAGAAACCCATTTGAATTTTTTACTTTAGATAATAATTACGAGCTGTATCTTGTACGCCAGTTGGAGACTCCTGCGTTGCAGCGCTCTACTAATTTCTATGTTAAACATTTTTTCCAACTTATTTTAACCAGTACAAAATTTTTTTACACTTTTTAAATGTTCATTAAAAGATAGAAAAAACTTTTCAGTGCTAAATTAATTTTTCCCTTAAAACAAAAAAATCGCAAAGAGATGCAATTTTTAGTCCTCATAAACCAGGCTCCCCCCTTTATGAAACCTGCATTGATAACAAATTTTCTCAATTAAAATTTGACTTACCTCGAGTTGTTGCTAAACCGCTGTCAGTTGCATGCGTGGTTTCCAATTTTTCCCCCATTCTCTCAGCCATCTCTTACTGCCGCTAGTCTTCCTGTGTATTTGTATGCATGTATGCGTGGGTATGTTTGATTCTGGTATTTCACGTAGACATTTATAATATTTTATAAACTACTTTTCTTCGAATAACTATTTTCTAAATGTGCGTTTGAATATTTTCGTATGTCACTTTTTAAGTTGTTTGCTAGTTTGTTTGTTTTATAACTATTAAAATTGTGAAGAATCAGAGTAAAATAATAAAAATTTACCGGTGTAAAAATTATATTTTTTTTGCGAAGTGTATACTAACCAAATTAAAATTTAGTTTAAGTTTTGGAGAAATAAAACTCTGAAATTTTTATGAAAAAAGTAAATAAAAAATGAAGCCCAAAAAATTTGTTTTCAAAAACAAAAAAAAAACAAAAAAAAATTATTAGTACCTTTGCATCCTTTTTTTTAATAATACATTTTTACAGGGTAGGCCATTTAAAGCGGGCCCATCTGGCAACCCTATAACTTTTGACAGGAACGTCAGATCGACTAATGACATAGCGCGTTGGAAGCGTCAGTCCAAGACAATTTTTACCATGGAGCAGTACACTCCAAAAGAACGCGCTGAAATAATTCAGCCTTACATCCAAAATAACTTCTCAATTGTGAAAACTCAACGTGCGTTTAAAAAAAAATAAAGTTAAAAGTGCGCCATCCAAAAGCACTTTACAGCGTTTATACGCAAAATTTATTAACCACGGTAGTCTCAGCAATACCAGCCACGCATCCAGACAACGTACACGACGTTCTGCTGAAAATATCGAGGCTGTACGAGCCAGTGTTGAGGAGGCTCCGCGAACATCGAGTTATCGTCGTTCTCAGGAATTAGGCATCGCCAGGACAACACTCAGGCGCATAATTCGCATCGATTTGAAAATGTTTCCGTACAAAATTCAAATGGCACAAAAATTAAACCCGGCTGATTACCCGAAACGGCTTGATTATGCCAAATGGGCCGTCGAAACCGTTGATTTCGAAAAATGGTGATTTTCCGTGGCCACCGAGATCACCAGATTTGACGCCACCGGACTTTTATTTGTGGGGTTATCTGAAATCCAAGGTATACATCAACAAGCCAAGGACTCTAACTCAACTTAAAAACAATATCCGACGCGAAATCGCCGCCATACCGGCCGAAATATTGGCCAAAACGATGGAAAACGCCGAAAAAAGGACACATTTGGCCATCAAGGCCAGAGGCAAAAATTTGAAGGATATCATTTTCAAAAACTAGCTGGAACAAATCTCCTTGAATCAAAATAAATGATTTTTCATATCAACACAAAAAAAAATGTTTTTTTCAATGTTTTTTTTCAGAAACAAATGGGCCCGCTTTAAATGGCCTACCCTGTAGAATATATAAAAACACTAAAATATTAACCTCTAAACAAACCGGTTTTTTTATTAAAAGATATATATCTATGTACGTTAAAGAAATTGAATTATAACAAAATATATGTACATTTATTAAAGGCGGTTAGAAAATGTTATAAAAAGTTCAAGGCAAAAACTTTAGTCCGTAATCAATTGGATATTGTATTTCGAAAAATTAAACGAAGCTATTGAAAAAAGGGAGAAGTTTAGAAAACTTTATAAATTAAATTTTCGCATACAAATTTTTACGTCCTAAAAATATTGTATTTCAAAATATTTTAAAAAATATTTTGTAATTTACTTCAAAATAAAGTAAAGAGACGAAGGTTGGCATATTTTATAGATAGATTTTTGTACGCTTTTGATAAATATTAATATCTTAAAAAAATTGTTTTCAGTAGAAAATTATATAGAATAAATGAAATAGAAAAGAAATTCCGTTTGTGGAAAAAAATTAAAAAAAAAAAATAATAAGAATCAACAAACTTCGTTTTTGAGAAAAAATATTTCCCGACAAAAAATTAAGAAATTACGTTTATGACACAAAAATATTTTGAATAAGAAAATTCAGAAATCTGATTTTTGAGAAAAATTAATATCTTAAAAAATATTTTCCAATAAAACATTAAGAAATTTCGTTTTTGAGAAAAAAATAATTTGCAACACAAAATAAATAAATTACGTATATGAAAAAACAAATACCTCAAAACACATACTTTTTAATGAAAGAAAGAACTTTGTTTTCAAAAAATAATAATTTCATAAAAAAATTTTTTTGGAAAAACAATTTCGTTTTTGAAAAACAATTTCGTATTTGAAAAAAAATATATATATCAATTAAAAGTACAGAAATTATGTTTAAAAAAAAACAATCTTAAATTTAAAAACAATCTTAAAAAAAAATTTTCAATTTTTTGTTGCACAATTTTTTTTCCAAAATTTTTTTCTAAATTTTTTTAAGTTTTTTCTAAATTTTTAAAATTTTTGGTTTATTTAATTTTTTTAATATTCTTTTAAATTCGGTGAGAAATAAAGAAAGATTTAAAAAATAGTCAAATAATTAAAAAATTTTATTTAATTACTCACACAATTTTTCAAAATTTTTAATAACGTCTTTGGAAAAACTTACTATTTTAAAAAAATTATTGAATAAAAGATAAAAAAATTACTATTTAGAAAAAAGTTAGGCTCTTAAAAAAATATTCTTCAATAAAAAATAAAGAAATGACTTAAAAAAAAGTGTTTATTAAAAAATACATTTTTTAGTTTTTTTCCACAAATTTCTTTTTTTTTCTAAAAAAAATTTTTTTTTCAAGATACTATTTTAATTTTTATTTAAATTTCGATTAGAAATAAAGAAAGATTTTTAAAATAGTCAAATAGTTAATTTTTTTTTTAATTATTGACACAATTTTTCGAAATTTTTTCATATATTTTTAAGTTCAATTTCTCAAACCAAAATACTAACGATCCATATTTTCTGGTTTACTATAACTTGCCACGCAATCAGTCAAAAAATTTAAATTTGTTCTTAATAATTGACACAATTTTTCAGTATGTTTTTATGAAAATTTAATATTTTAAAAAACAAAATACTTTTTTGAAAAAAGTTAAGCTCTAAAACAATATTCTCCAATAAAATATAAAGAAATGACTTGAAAAAAAAATTTATTATAATTTTTATTAAAAAAAATTTTTTTTTAATTTTTTTCCAAAAATAATTTTTTAATTTTTTTCCAAAAATATTTTCTTAATTTTTTTCCAAAAAAAATTTTTTTTTCTAAAATATTATTTTAATTTTTTTTTTAACTTCGATGACAAATAAAGAAAGATTTTAAAAAAAGTCAAATAATTAAATTTAGTACAAACATATTCAATATTTTCAGTTCACTTTCTCAAACCAAATTATTAACGGTCCATATTTTCTTAAATGGCTTGCGATTAACTTGCCACGCAATCAAACGCAAAACGAAGATAACGAACACAAAAACAGTTTTAAATAAAACAAAAACTAATATTTTTTATTATTTTTTATATTTGTGATTTTCACTTGATGCCTTTTTTGTATTATAAATTAATGTAAAAATTTATAATTGATATACTTAGATAAGTGGAAAAAATAATACATAATTAATAATACACAAAAATTAAATAGAACCAAATTCGTTTGTGTTTGACTTAAAAAATAAAATTTCATTGCTTTGTAAACAAAATGGACAAAGCGATTGCGCTTTTCATAGTTTATTATTTATATATGTACATACATATGGTTTGATGTTTTAAATGTATTTTAATTACAATAATAACTTTTAAAAATATATTCGCTTTTAAAGATTAATTATAGACCAGGAAAAACCGAAAAATTGTAGAAATAAAAAAATAAATAGTTTTGTTATAATAATTTTTATGCAAATCAAAAAGAAATTGAACAGCGACTAGCAAACCAAACACCATTTAAATCGCAGTAGTGAGAGCCTTTTACAATTTAAGTATTAAAAATAATTATTTCTTAAGTTTAAAATTTCTAAAATTTTCCAGTTACGAATAAAGTTTCATTATTCATTACAAACTAAAATGACTTTTTATGCGAATACACTTACATATGTACTAAAAAGTGTGAATTGTAACCGTTTTCTGTATAATTCACGCAAATTTGTAAATTAGAGAAAATGCCAAAAATAAAATAATTTTTTCCAATTTTGTTTTGTTTTTTTGTGTAATATTTTTTACACTGCTTTAATACCAAGAACTTTGTCTTAAACTTATTTTTTTTTTCTTTTTATATTCTACAGCAAATAATTATATTTAAATTTGTTTGGGGTTTTGCAATTTAACCTTTTTCTCTTTTTAAGTATTTATTTTTTGTGTTTTTTGTTTTTTAATATTACATTTTGAGTTGTCATTTCTACTGTTCTTCGTCGGCCTTTGACGTAATTTACAAAATTATAAATTAGAAAATTAAAATCGCTTTTAAAAGTTAAAAGGTGCATGTATATCCATACATATTTTTCTTTTAAATTTAATAAATTTCTATTTTAAAAAATTTTCCTTATTACAATTCATTTGTGAATGCCTCAACGCATTAGCCGCTACAGCCGCTGTTGCATACGAAATTTTCTCCGCTACTCTTGCACTTCTGTAATAATACCTTTGTTTCACCAACAGCCAACACTCAATCAACCTTTTCTTCTTGTTCTCTTTCTTAAATATTTATTTACAGCTAAAATTATAAATTTATTTTTACATATTTTAATACTTTACATAAAAAAACTACACACGCAATGTAGCTGAGATATTATCGGATAGAATAGTTGATGCTTTGCAAAATTTGTATTTCTTTTTTTTGTTTTGAATTTACCATTTCGGTTTGTATGTATGTATGTTTTATATAATTGTATAGATTTTAGGCTGCAGGAAATGTGTAAAATATATTTCATTGAAATCTCTGTGAAATATTTTTAACTAATTTTTCCCCTGCAGCCATACAATTTTTTTCTGGACTCCCTTTTTCTGCTGCTGCACACCTTTCGCTTCTCTTTTCACTATTTTCGACTTCTTGTGATTATATACAAAAATGGCAAACATTTTGTGGTCTATTCGATATGAAGATGGATTTTTTTTTTTCAAATTTGTGATTCGGTTTAATCTTCTGCGCAATGTTCAAGCGATTCTAGTGATTTGCATGACGACTTGAGTTCAAAATGTGTATGTGTGTGTGCGTGCGTGATGAGCTGACATGCATGCGAATATAATTCACTGTCCTCCAATTCCGCTGCAATATGAAAAATGTGCTTGTGTGGATGTGTGAGTAACAGTGAAAAGTTCAGATATTCCATACGCCCTCCTGCATTTCTGATACGTCCGTGCGAAATTTTGCGTAAATTGCAAAATAGGACACGAAGAAAGTAATGAAAAATTTTCCACACAAAAAGTAACAAAAGCAGTGCCAATGGTTAAAAAAATCTTAAGGAGCTTTCCCACCGAGAAAGAAGTTTATGAAATATTTTGTTATAAAAAAATAAATTTTTAAGTATTCCAAAATATGCGAAAGATATGTTGCCATATAAAGTTTGGTTCGTTGGTGGATAAATTTCAAGGGCCGATGTTGAATGTGAACAACACCTAAATTAACGACACCGTTGGACTTCTTTCTTTGGGGTTATTTGAAAGCAAAGGTGTACGTCGATAAGCCAGCAACAATTCAAGAGCTAAAGGATGAGAGAATTCGGCACATTAACGGCATAGAACCTCAATTATGCCTCAGCGTCATCGAAAATTTGGGCCATCGGATGGAGGTGTGCCGCCTAGGCCGCGGCGGCTATTTGGCCAATATTTTGTTCCATACGTAATTGAGCCATACCAATATTATCATAATAAAGAGAAATGATAATAATTTCCTAAAAAATTGTATTTTATTCAAAATCAACACCGGCCCTTGAAACTTAACCACCTTTTATAATATAGAAAAAAAAGTGGCAAAAGATTTTTTGAATTAGTCAGTTCGGAGTCTGTATGAAGGTTGCTTTTAAGAAACGGCGATCTCAAAATAGACATGAATACATTAAAAGCTCAGGCGACATTATTGCAGAATTTATCTGCAATGTTAAAAAAAGGTTTTAAAGTTTGTGAACTCTTTTAAAAATCTTTTCAAAAAGAACATATTGGTAGGTGAGTAGGTAAGTATTTTTTATAAATTCTTCCTCCACTAAGGCTACTCGGCTAAGTAGATTTATCTAGAGCGATAAATGACAAAAGTGTTGCGTCAAAAGTTTCATAAGACAAAGAGCTTTCATAAAGTAAGAAGCTTTTATAATATAAGAAGCTTTTACTAAATAAGAAGCTTTCATCAAAGTTTAAAGCTTTTCAACGTATGTTTTACGAATACAGCTACTTCAAACAAAAATGTCAAGCTTTCACAGTTGTTTTCAAACGCGTTTGGGGAAGTGAGTAGGTAAATCAATAAAGGAAGCTTAGCAAGTTTTTGCTGACTGCTTAGTTTTTCGCGATAAGAGCGATAAGTGAAAAAAGTGTTGCGTCAAAATTTTCATAAGACAACAAGCTTTCATAAGGTAAGAAGCTTTTATGAAATAAGAAGCTTTCATAAAGTAAGAAGCTTTCATAAAGTAAGAAGCTTTTATAAACTAAAAAGCTTTCATAAAGTAAGAAGCTTTTATAAAATAATAAGCTTTTATAAACTAAAAAACCTTCATAAAGTCAGAAGCTTTTTTAAAATAAGAAGCTTTCTTAAATTAAGAAGCTCTTATGAAATAAGAAGCACTGTGCCATTGACGTAGATTTACCATTTTAGGTAGAAAATCCTTGAACGAATTGGAAGATCTCAGTACAGTGGAAATCAGGGATCTTCTAAAATGTTTTATTGGTATGCACTCGTTTTAGGTGAGATAGAGATAAATGAGATTACGGGGCTTCACAATGGACTATGAGTCTGAGTGTGTCCCGCAGTGGACAACCACTTCAACCTAACCTAACCTAGCAACGTTTACTTGTTGACTATATTTTTTGCCAAATGAAATATACTGAAAGCATGATTTCCCGAGATGTTGCAGCTATTTGACCATAAAGAACTCCCACTTTGGGCATCAACTCAATGAAAGAGTTTATGTGAATAACTAAAATTATAATTCTTCCTGGTGGAGGTAGAAGCAGACGAGAAAAGCCGCCTTTGCATTGGAAAGATCAGGTGGAGAAAGACGCGGCATGCCCAACTGTTGCGGGTTAGCAAAAGTGAGAACTAACCTCTGCAGTGCGTGCTGCTAGAGCGTTGCATAAGCTGCTAGAGCGGACAATAGCTGCTAGAGGCTTGTTTGGAGGTTTCTCCTGGGCTGACCAGAAAATTCCAATCCACAAAAGAAATCATCGATTGAATGAAATTCCATGCAGTCAATAATCATTTTATTAGCCATTAATTTACCGAGTCTATGTAATTCAAAATGTGCTTTAGAAAACATGTAAAATAAAAAACTAAAGCTCACTTACCTCTCTATCAACTTTTCATTGTGGGTGTTTTTGTTTTTTTGAGTAATTTGAGGAAACGCTGAGTGCTTGGCAGGACAGTGAATGTATTGCAGTTATTTAAATGTGGAATTTTTGTGAAAATTTTTGGAGGAATTTCTATGTATTGCTTGTTTGCTTTTAGTTTTGATTGATGTAATGATGTAATGATGATTATGTGATTTGCTTATTTATGTAAGTATGCACTAAAGGATATGCTAGGCTACAAATTAGTATTTTTTGTAATTGTATTTGTATTTGTATTTGCTAAAGCTGTATCCATGTGAAGCTGATTGCTGATTGCTGCATTTATTACACTTCTCTTAAAATAATTTATGTATACGAGTATGTATGTATGTATGTATGTATGTAAGTGCCTGTAAATGTTTTTGTGATTTTAAATTAGTTTTAGTGATTTGGTTATTGATTCGAAGTTTTGTGAAATTTTGATCAAATCTTTGTTAATCGATTAATCGAAGAACTCATAAAGCTGATGATATAAAAAACAAACTGAAGAAACGAATAACTAAATATTTGATTGATCGCCTAAATAAAAATCATGTTTTTCGCTTTCTTTATAACAGACATTTTTCCTGTTTTTTTTTCGTCTTCTTACTTAACAAAATTTCTGCTTAATTGAGCTACTGATCAATCGATTATGCTGCATATTCTTAATTAGTTCTTAGCTGCATCGATTAAATGCTCGAGTGAGTTGCATGAGTCTAAAGCTTCATTTCGAAGCTATTTTAGTATAATTGCCTATTGATTATTTTCTAATTTCACAGTTACTAATATTTATTTATGCTTTAAAATTTATAAATTTTATTCAAATGCTTGCTTGCCTAGTGCTTTTGCTGCACTAAGATTAATACTATTTTCATTAATTCTCATTGAAATTTCATTTAATACTAATTTGCGCGATACATTTTGATTTTAGTTTGTAATATCTATGGTTTTGTTTTCTGTTGTTTGCTTTTTCGAGAATGTGAAGTTATAATGTTTATTATAAATGATGTAGCCTTCAATTTTCTTTTTTCTAAATAAAGTAATAGCATCAAATCAAATACTTTTTCAAAGAAATTACTTCTCAGAAGAAAAAAAATTGTGTAAAAATGTAAACCAGAAAGCTTTCTTTGGACCCAATTATTTTACGCAGAAATTTGGCACCTCAAACCCAAGCAAAGGCAAATGAGAGCAGCACCGGCTCATAATTCGAATGTTAAATGTAGGGATAGTAAATCTCTGTATGAGTATGCAAGCAGGAGGGAGTGCTTGCAAAGAGACATAGGGTGCGCACAGGGTAACTCTTAAAAGTTTTTTATTTATTTATTTATTGAAAAGAGTAATAATTATAAATAATTATTTCACTTAAAAGGTAAGAAAAAAAGGAACAAGCACTGACTGCTAAAGCCTTTTGACTATTGTTTTAAATGGTTAATAATATAGATAAAGAAGACAGGGTGACTCTTAAAAATTACGGCTGCAACTTTTTGCCAAATCTATTTAGTGTGAGGAGCAAATTCTTATTTGACTCAGGCTACGCTGCTTTTGCCATCAGTCGTGTAAATTATTTATAACTTTATTTCACCCAAATAAAGAATACTCGCAGTTTTATGCTGCTTCGTAAGCATTAAGGGTAACTCTTAAAAATTGACAGCTGCAAATTTTTGCAAAATCTGTTTTATGTGACCTACAAATTCTTATTTGGTATTGAGGCTACGCTGCTCTTACCGCCAGGCGTGTAAATTCTAATTTTTTTCACACGAATAAAGAAGACTCTTACTTTTAAGCTGCATTCTAAGCCTTACTAAAAAAGTCTTTTCTTAGAGAAAAATGCACTCAGTAGCCGACTTTCCTTGTAATTTGATATAGTTTGTCCATGGCCATCGCATTCGTGAGACCACAAAAAAGCCACTCCAAACCACTTCGCATAATGCCACTTTGAAACTAAAAAATGTCCGATAACATCAAAATGGTGGTCTTAGCAATAATTGCGGTTTTTTGGTGTGAAACTTAAGGTTTACATGGAATATAAATATTTTCTCACAAAGTACACTGCAAGTGTGCGAAATTCGTGACTTCTTGCGTCCATGGTTTATGTCATAGTAGCTATTGTTGTTGTAACAGCAAAAATATACGCCATAAACTTATGGCAATTGCTGCTCTAGAGAAAGTGGCTTTCTGCCTTTAATTCTTGAATTCTGGGTTATTATGTCCAAGCAAGCGCAGCTCTTCACATGCGTCCCACGCTCTGATTGGGTGTGAGGTGGCTAAATACTGGGTCTTGTTCGAGAGAAGCACGACAACAAGGGCTTAAATGGGTCACGAAAGATTTCTGGTGAATTTATAAAATGAGTAAAAAAATTTTTGTTTTCTTTTAATAAATTTCGTTTAAGAGACTTCGAGTCTATTTGTAAATATTCAGAATTAGTTTATAAAATTAAGAATTTGTTCAAGACATATTAACATATTAATATACTTTTTACCATTACAAATACAACACACTCTCAACTCATCCATCGCCAGCCAACACTAAAGTAAAGCCACGTAGTTAAGTAACTAGATATTTTACGTGTATTTGGAAAATACCTTTTAAACGCACCATTCATGTCATTTAGAAAACCCTAAACATCACATTGCTGTTCCCTCTTTCGAGCAGTTCGATTCGTATTTAATAGTATACTAAATTTAATCACTAGTTCTCTCAGCACTCCTGCTTCTACTACAGATGTATGCGCGGTGGAGAGAATACAGAAGGTGGCGACATCCGCTGACCATTCGTCCGCGCTCAGTGAATTTGACAGTATCAGCTGATTTGCTGACGTAATTATTGGATGTTTGTTCTCTTTCTATTATTGTTTTTCTACTGGTGTCTCATTTCTATTGTTTTTTACGTGCAAATTTATCCTCTTACGCCGTTCCTTTTCTTGTTTATCCAATTGTTACGTCACAGCCAGAAATACTCTCCCGGATGTCGTAATTTTGTTATCCATCATTTTTGCTAGGCAAGCGCGTACATGCACGCATCTATGTACTCTTTGCTTGGCCGAGTCACTCAGCTTTTCAATAGAACCCCTTGCCGCTGCTCATCATACTCAATACAGAAGCACCCAATTTCCAACTGAATCACATTAGTCATCATTTGAGTGTATTATAGATATTATCGGCCACCTCCTCCAGTTCGTTCGCAATGCTCGCAGCTGTAGTGCTAATACTTCCGCCGCCGCTGCCGCCATTGTGCGTCTCATACGCTGTCGTATTACCTTCTAACGCCACTGTGGTGACATGCGCGCGACTCTTGCTGCCCACCTTGTTGCGTCTCGCCGCGCGCCCACTTTGCTTTTCACCACCGCTGAGCGGCTCTTCACCAAGATATACAGTGTGATAGCTCACCGGACTGACGGCGTTGCAGTTGATTTGTACGCGACTAATTGCCAGTCCAGTTGGCGCCGATCTGTCGCTAGCCACAGTTTGTCCACTAGCTGATTTACTCAATGCACCGGCCACATTGTTGCCACTCACCGCTGGTGTAGGACACTCGATTGCGGTGTATGTCAGCGAGGCGTAGTCACCATAGTCGTCGGAGATCTGCGTGGAATGTGTTTCATTGGAAAAGGTTTCACGTGTGGCCGAAGTGCAAATGCCACCCATGGCCGAGACAGTAGTGCCAGCTGCCGCCGCCGATGTCGAAGATCCTGCCGCATTATGACTTACATTGTCGTGACATATTTCCGCATAGATATTCTCTTTGTTGTAGTCGATCAGATTGAGCGCTTGACATATGTTGCCCGTTGGATTGTCGGATGCTGATTCGTCGCTTGAAAGCACCAGCGAATCGCGCACACTTGAATAGGGTAGATCGTCTATTAGACTGGTGGGTGTGAGTGGTGAGGCAAGTGCGGAGTGGTTGCCCAAAATGCCAAGACTGTTAGCAACGCCAGCGTTACCTGCGAGCAATGAAAGTCCACCGGCAGCGCGTCTGCCTGTTACCGGTTCGCCAATATTGAAGTCAAGTCGCCTATCAGTGGCTGTTGGTTTTGCCACAACGCCATTGTTAGTGTTGTGCTTCAGCTGGGCCATGGAGCGTTTGTTATCGTGCAGCTGCATTTTTTGTGGCAGCGAAAAGTTGAGCAGCTGATGCAAGCTCGAGGAAGATTTACTGTACTGGCGCGTTTTCACGTGAAATTCATTGTACAACTTTTCGGTAATGAAAGATTGTGGTATGGGATCTTGATTCTCAAGGTCCTCCACATCGGTGCCCGCTTCTGAGATGGTGTCATTTGGTAGTAAATCGGGCTTACGCGATGCAGCACCGCCACTGATGAGCTCAATATCCTGTAGCGACATAGATTTCGTCATCAATTTTTTGCCGCGCGTTTCGACTTTTTTCAATTTCTCATCGATGGTCGCCAATGTTGTGGTCTCTGTGTCTGAACAGCCAATGTCCGATGCGCCACCACTTGGCTCCGAAAAACTCTCGTGTACATCGTGAGTTTGCGTATTTGGCTTATCGCCGAATCGTTCCTGTAACAGCTTAGACATATCCGAATAGCGTTCCATGCTCATACGCTTCGCCTGCACATCCAGTTCGTAGGAGGTCATCGTGTGCGCAGCATGCTTGTCCTGCTTGCGGAACCATTTCTTCTTCGTCGATTGGAAAACTTTCATCTTTTCAGTAATGCGATTCGCGCTGCTTGTCGCACTCTCGAATGCAGCTTGCGCTGCTGCCTCTTTCGCCTCTAGATTGGCGAGATCCGATTTGCTAAGGAAGATAATTGAGTCTTCCTTTTCGTGCGCTGGTATCGTCGTTTTCTCGCGCCTCAGCAACTTTGGCAGATGCAAGGGCTTTAGGATTTTCAAACCCTCCCCACGACTTTTCGAGCCCGAGCGCTCCGGACGGTGCAGTATCTCCACCTCAACCATCTTCAAGAATTGATCACAATTGAATTGACAAAATTTTAGTATGTTTTGCACATTGGGGTTGGCGAGCATACGTTGCTCGCTTTCGAAACCGAGTGAGCTCTTCAGCAAATTCATCTCCTTCGACAGATGCAGTTTGCGTAAGTGTAGTGGACTTTGCACCTCCACATCTTCAATGGGGCAGGCGATTACCACGTTCTCGGTGGTTATGTGTGTAATGCACACATTGTCGGGTATCGCGCTGTTACAGCCATTCGGTCCGGAAATGTAGCGCAGTGTAAGCGGCAATTCACGCTGTGGCGTTATCAGCGCTGTTATGCGATGCACACAATCGGGATTGGCCTTCTTGTTCGCCTCGTTGCCAATGCCACCAAGCTTCTGCAGTATTTGTGGTATGCCCGGCTCGATTTCGTAGAATTTGCCTTTTGTGGAGAGCGACACGTACAACACCTGCCGGTTCTCGTTTAGCAATTGTGCATAGCGGCCCTTCTCCTTTTCACGGCCATGATTGTTATACGCTTTTGCGGTTACTCCACCGGTACAACCGATGGTAGCGTGATCTTGTTTGCCATCTTCGAAAACGGCAAGCAATCGAAATACTTGGCCACCTCGCGCAGTTGTCTTCACATACTGTGGTCGATTGTTGGTCGGTGGTGGCGGTGGTTGGGAGTATATTGGTATGCAACCCTCCGTGGGTGGGTTATTTACGTTGGGCTGGGATTCCGTAAAGGCGGGCATATTGTCGACTGAGACGAATTTGTACACACGTTCGCGCACCAGCTGTATGAGCGAGGTGTAGAGTGTCGCTGTGGGTATACCCTTGTCGTTGAGCAGAGAAAAGTAACCTGCAAGGAAAATTTAAAAAATGTATTAGAGAAAATTAAAAGAATATTTTGTGTAATTGTTTTAAAGTTCTATTTAAGGCAATGACTATAAATATGGGAAGTTCAAACAAGAGGGGAAGATCTAAAAAATAACACATAGGGAGGCACCTGCAAACATATTGCAGTGTCTTTCAAATTTATTGATTAAGCTTATGCTCTCTTGTAGTTCTGCGGTCGTTTTCTCAACTCTTCGAATCCTGTTCCGCAAAAATTAAAAAGTATGGCATTTCCATTCACCCGTCCTATAGATTACATGGAAATCCAATGTATGGTAAATACTGATACAGGTATAGGATCTCTAACGAAGTGGGCACCAACTCGATATGGTGAACTGAACAGGCTTTACTTTCGAAATGTTTCTGTATGGAAATGCAAAGCTTCAAACCTAAGTGTGCCAGAAGTATGAAGGAAGATGAAACCGCCAGCTAAGTGCTACATTGATGCAGAAGCGGCACAAACACCTTGGCAAACATATTTTGTCAGCGCATGAAATAAAACTCAGTGAAATAGGACAAATACTAAAATTTATTGAGGAGCTTGAGCTCAGAGAAATACTCTGAATCCCGAAAAGCGGCACAGTGGATCTCCCAGATCGCTACAAATAATAATAATAATACCCAGCATGCCAACGTGCGTTGTATACTTTCAGAGCTCGAATGTCTTTGCCTATTAAAAGCAAGCCAGCGGAGCTGCTGTATTTCTATATCGTTGTAGAGCTCGAACAGCTTGTACAGTGAGTGCCTGCGATTTTTGTATGATGGCAGATATCGAAGAGTTATTTTAATTTACATTCTACAATTTTCGAGATGATACAAACTCTAGACTGGGCTATTGGTTATCGGTTATTATGATAATAAGACCAATGATAATATATGGAGCGGTCGTATCACGAAAGTCATCAAATTCGAAAAGAGGTTCAGAATTGAACGGACGATAAGGTAAACTCGAGTAGATCTGCATTTGAAAGGAAACTCCAGGAGTGTATGCTGTGCTGGCATACATATGACATGGGCACGAAGGCATGAGCCCTGGAATATATGGCCGCAGAACCAAGCATTCTGCGCCAATGGGTAGTTTTCCAAGCATCTTCCAAGCAAAGATGTATGCCATCTGTCTATATGCAGAGCTAAACTAAGACAGACATTTGCGGAATGAGCGAATAGTCATTCTGAGCCAGGCGGCACTCAAGGCTCTGTCATCTTGCGAGATTAAGTCTTTACTGGTTCGTGAGTGTAACGAGAAACTTACTTTCCTAGGAACGCACAATAACGACTAATTTGGGTCCCAGGAAACTGGAAAATAACTGGGAACGAAGTAGCGGACGCATTGGCGAGAGAGGCTGCGGTCTCGTTATAAGGGAACCCAAACCCTTCCTTGCTATGCGACAACACACCATCCAGAAGAAGCCTAGAAGTGATGAGCTAAGGGTAAGGGATGTTAGCTGGCACCAAACTGTGGGGCTACACCAGGCGAAATACTTACTAGGAGGGTACAACCAAAAGAGGTTTAAAAAACTCATAACCCTCCCCATGGATAAACTGAGAATGCTCACGGTCATTCTCGCAGGCCATTATAGATTACGCAGTCATCTATACATGATTTCGTTATGGTCCACTGACTCTAGTCGATTCTAAAACCAGTCCCCGGAGACTCCAGCACACCCTCTCGCTATAGCGCGCAGAATGGTGAGCCATGTCGGCCAACTGCATCCAGAAGAAAGGCAGGTGCGCGCAATCCAACCCAGTTCTATCTTGAGTTTAACAAGGGAACTGGGTCTGGATGAGGTACTGCGATTAGTAGAGAGCACAAAAGACTATGAGGTCCAGGTGCTTAGTCCTGTCATAAGGTCTGTTACAAGTTAAGTCCGTTATAGATATGAGATTATAATACTTTACTGGAACATCCAACACTTTGCATTGAAGGGAGTACTGCTCAACGGCTTCCCCACACCTTCTTAACCTTCATTATGGTACGCTTTACCACGATCTTAACCCCTTTTTCTCAGAACCTCATTTCTATGCTTGTAATGCCTTTATAACCCACTCCCCACCAAACAATTACGGAGGCTGGATGGTGGCTACGCTGAGCCCTTGGAACAACATTTTTTTCGTCTTTAGTAGGCTTAGCATAGATTTTGTCGTTTTGCTTCTTAAAAACTTCTTCAACAGTGAACATTTTCTTATCTGTGAGAAGAATGTTTTCATTGCTATTGACCGCGCCCCACCGAAGAAGCTGCCTTTATCTGCCGAGTCTAATTTTCTTCAAGCGCGTTGCCAAAAGATGACCAAAGAGCATCTCTATTTAGTGTTGGTATGGATCTAGTTGATACATTCATTTCCCTGCACGTGGTTTTCTGATTTTTGCGAATTCTTTCTCGTTTGGCTTTTATGGCTGCACTGGTTTGAACCACGCGAGGGCGACCACTTCTTGTTTTGTCTGTGACTTCAGACGTTTGGGAAAACGATTGATTGTGCGGTAAACAATCATTCTTGAAATATTAAGTTTTTTAGGAATTCGTAAATCTCACTTTCAGTGCAATTTTCCTGAGCTCCTCACTCCATTGTTAGGAAGCGAAATTTGCCACGAAACTGAGTGTATTTTATGAGCAGACAATACATACGAACAAAAGCAAAAATAAGAGAACTTTTTTTCTAAGAAAATTGTTCTCGCCGTATGCATTGTAAAATTTGTCACATAATTTATGGCAAGACTAATTACAAACCTCGAAGTTGTCTGTCTGTTTACCTATTAGCACCAGCATAAATATTTACTGTTATTATTTCTGGCATCCAATGCTGTATTTCAGAAACAAGTTTACAGTCAAAAAGCCAAAAATAAGTTCAAGCAGAATGCCAACACCCATCTTTTGCCTGTTCGATAACCTGCTGGGTAGGCGACTGTGCATTAGGGCTTTATCCAATCAGCCAATGACTCTTCCATTACCATATGCACACATACTATGCATACATACACATCTCTTTCTCTGTCTCTCTCTCTCTCTCTAAAGCACATTCCATCAGCTCGTGCAAATATGAATGTACCGTTGTTGCTGCAACATTAAGTAATTCGCAATTAGCACGTAAAATGAAAATGTTAAATGGGGCAGAAATATGAAAGGACCAAGGTGGATTATTGGAAGAGTGAAAGGAATTGTAAGCCTCTTGCATGCAGGCAATAACTGCCACAAATACAAATGCATGCGCGCAGGATTCTAGCAGAGGGCAAAGAGGGCAGGCAAGATAGCAACATTAATGGCTAAAGTTTAAGGTTGTGGAGCGATCACGTGGAGGATATGCGGTGAGTAGTGAGCCAATATGCTTGGAAGTTTACGAGTATAGCAATGTAGATGCGTTATAAGTGCTCGATTGCGTAGACATTCATGTGTGCTCACACACATACACTCATACATTCATCTCTGTAATATAGTAATTCAAAGGTGGTTGCTCATATAAGTCTGTAAAAGGTGGCGCAAAATGAATCATACAATTTTGTTTTCGAATAACTTTTTTACCATATATGAAAAAATGATTTTCAGTCATGGAAATTTTTATTTTGATCATTACGTTTAATTAAAAATTGTTCCATAAGACTGATGTAAATTGCAAAAATTATAAACTTTCCGACAGGGCGATGAATTTTGCGCCACCTTGTACATATGAGCGCCAAGTGCTTCAGCGTATGACCTGAATGAATCTTCAACGCAAGGCTCTCGCATAATATTTGTACGCATTAAAATGCCGGTATGTATGCAGTTGTGTGTACATACCACAAATGCATACATTCATGTATAACTGAGCAGTAATTGGATCCGTATAGGCGTGGACATCAATTAGCAAGGCGGATTTAATTGCTCCAACATTTGCTGACAATTTCAGTAGTAAAATAAATAAACAGAGCAGCGTCCAGTGAGTGACTAGTGACAGTGCTTCAGTAGGGTCAGTTTCCAATAGTAATGGTTTAAGCTGGATGTCGGAAATTGAAGGTGATGTTCAACATAAAAATATACAACAATTATATAAAGAACTCTTCGTTGGTTAGGAGATGCTGGTGTTTCTCTTGGAATTTTTGCAAGCCATAAATCGAATGAAGTTTGAAAAACTTTCGAATGAAAATATATTTTTAATAAGACTGAGCAAGCTCGAAGTGTGGCTGAAGGTTTTGATAGTTGATCTCCCGTACATAGCATCTTCTAAATCCCTCTGGCTTCCCCCGTTTTGGGACCAGTTTTCGAAGTAACTGTATTTGAAAGCAACTCAAATTTGAAAAATAAGTTCTATAATGGGTTCCATGTGCAGAGGTTCAGGCAAGTGGGAAAAGTGACTGATCGCCATTCCTTTGGGAGTGGCCAGGACGATGCTCCTGCATGCGGGCCAAGCAGCTAACAACTTTCTGGCTTCACCAAAGTATCCTCTGGGTAGCTTTCAAACACCCGTTCCGAGCGATCTAATGTGAGAAGGCGAATCAACCCAGTATAACTGGTTGTGCGTAGGGTTTGGGACCCACCACAGAAAAACTGAATGAAAAATCGACTTGCTGGATTGGTCTACTATAAACTGCGTTCTTGCATCGGATATAAACTCTAGACATTACCATAGTTTTGGTTTTTTCCATATTAAATTCACCAGCTGTCTTTTCGAAGTCGAATAGTAGCCGCTGAAGATTACCCTCGGCTTCAGATAATATCACACCGTCGTCAGCGCATAAGCCGCAGCAAGCAATCAGTCTTTGTGGTTGAGTTGAAACTTGATCAAATACTTTGGGATTATTTTCGTTCCAGTAACGTAAATTTTGCTTGTTGGCACAGTCGCTGAGACAAAAATTGGCCTCGTTGGAGATGATCTTTTGGCCATAAAATGGATCTTCGTATTTAGAACTGAACTGGAATTTGGTTAATATTTTTTAATAAATTCCACACCTTCCGCAAGCGTGAAATGATGTATAAGGAAATAGCAAATCTGGCGGAATATTTTGACAGCTGGATGTTATTTTTAACTTTGACAGAGGCTTAAATAAAAAATTGGAAAAACTATCATTGCTACCTGGTCCCCATATAGAAAAATTCCAACTTTAATTGCGTAAATAAGAAAGAGATTTTCTTGGGTTTAAAAATTTTTCAATTTTTTAGTTTAAATTCAACGGTTTTTTCTTGAATGTGTAACGCTCCTAAATATTATATTTTTATATTGTGAATTTTCACTCCTCTAAGAGTTGCTGTCATTTCCACTCCTTGACTTTTTTTTTTCTTTTTTCATTAAAACATGAATGATTAAATGATGATTAATATAAGTGGATGTATGCACTGAGATAAGTATGAATATAATCAGTTTGATTGATTAAGTTCATTAAGCGCTGGGGGAATTTCATCCCGCACGCCGCACAGCATCAACAACAATTATAGGCTACGTTGCACTTTAATGGCCAATGGCGAGTGCCATCATATTGAGGCAAATTTAATTAAGAAGCAAAAAACTGGTGAGTGTGAAGTAGAAGAAAAGGAGATAAGAGGCAAGGCAGAAAAAGACGAGTCAAAAAAAATACTGAAATTGAGCAGCAAATAGTGGTGCTGATAAGCTTCCAAACAAAAATAGATAGTGGAAATATTAACTTCAATCTTCATTAGACATCTACGGAAATCCATTGCTATCCTCTCGACCTACCAACTGCTGTGACACTTAGAGATATGCGCGAGTGATTTGGAAAGTATCATCACTAACGCTGAGCAGTGCGCAAACTATGGGGAAAGTGTTCAAAAAATAGCAACAAAACCAGTGCAAGTAAAATGTGCAAGAAAACCATTTAAAGAATTTTTCGAAATTTGCGCAAATAACAAAATGAAATAAGGCAATGCTGTGCACTAATGAAGATGACTGATTAAAAATGGCGCTTCAGTAATTTCTGCATGCGAGACAGCGAAAGGAGAACGAAATTGCAGCGAACAGCCGGGAAATGCCGGGAAGTTATAGCATAGTTTAAGGCGCATAAGAGTGAAATAAGTGAGAAACATTCGGAAATGCAAGGTGGCGTGCCAAAAATGGTTCAAAGTCGTAGTAGACAGTGGAGATGAGCTGGAATTTTGCAATTTTATTAAACACTTGACTTTATGTTGCATAGCTTTAGGCGCGCAGCTATGATCGTAAATTATATTTGACTAGCTCATATATTAGCTTCATATGCTGCTGCATTTCAAGGTAATGAAGTTACATATTTTGCTGTAGGATAATAAAAATTCGTTTTGCCAAATTAAATGACTTCATAACAGTCGGTAAACGTGCCCGAGGGGCAGAAAAAACCCAGTGTAGTTGCGTTGCAGCGAGTTACTTGCATCGCCTTTGATTAAATATTTCTTTAATTAGCGTTTTAAATTGAATGACTTGGCATGAAATGAAAATTGAAGAAACGAATTTCTGAGGTCCACTGCAGCACAGATTTGCGACGCTCGAAAGTATGCTACATTTTTTGTATATTTCAATAGACCGCAGAGCGTAAATTTTTTGCTTTCTTATACGCTTGATATGATATAGAAATTAAAGAAAACGAAATGCTGATAGACACAGTATTAGCAACGCTCGAAAGTATGCTACAGTTTTTTCGTTTTTCTTAATAAGTTGCAGTAAGAAATTATTTTGCTTTCTTACGCACTTCATATGACACGAAAATTTAACGAAGCGAAATTTCTGAAACCCATACCACGTGCGGCGCCCAAAAGCGTGCTATATTTTTTCACATTTCTTAATAAGTTGCACAGAGTGAATTTATTTAAATATTTGCGAGTGCTCAAAAGAAATATAAACTTGTAATTTTAAGTACTCCAGTCCGCTACTCACTCAAAGTAAGCGCATAAATAATAATATTTTAATTGCATCTGATTGCATTCAAAAGGCAAAAGCGAAGCGACAAAAGACGACTGTATGCCAGCAGCTAAGCAGTAAGCAACATTTGTTGTATGCCACACACATACATACGCGCACTTTTTATGAGAAACATTTTTGTTTTCCTTCATTCATTCTCATTTTCGTGGAAATTAAGTCCCCTTCTGGTTGAAAGCCAAATAAATACGCGTGTGCAGCAAAAAGTATGCAACGAAAATATGAACTGCTGTAAAGCGCACAAAGCTCGGCAGCACAAATTGCGAAAAAAAGCGAGGAAAATGCGTAGCAATTACGACGTTGGCGAAAAGCAAAGCGCATAAAAAATGAAGCATGCTGAAAGTGGGCACACAAAATTAAACCGACAAATGAAATGAGAGGACTTGAGAAAAAATGGCAAAGAGATTCTCTTATTTTCATTAATTTTTTTTCTTTTTTACATTTTCGCGAAATTGCATTTTTTTGTAGGATTTCCGTTTGTCAACTAACAGACGCTGCGGACACACGGACACGCATAAATAGAGCTGCGAAAGAGACGTAGTAATTCTTTCTTCTTGTTTTATTACTTCAAAGTCAATTGGCGTTTTTCAGGCGAGAATTCGGTGCATATATGAAGCCTTTCAGAGATAAGGCATTGAGAGCATACGAAGGAATAAGAACTATTTTAGGCAGGAATGTAAAGGCCGCCATGCTGAAAATTTCGCATTTATCTTAATTATCGCAACTTGGCAACATACAGAGAAATTTCTTAGACTTAGTCTTAGCAAACCGAAAACCGGAGAGCCTAATTCCAGAGTAATAAAAAGCTTCTCGGTGGCACTCTCCCCAAATTGCGCACATTTTTCCATCAAATACCGTCTAGGCTGGCTATCATTGAAAGACCAAATGAGCAATGAGTTATGGAACCTGGCTATAGCAAATTGCTTCGTTATTTCGTTACTTCAGTCGAAGCAGTTCGTTAGCAAGTGGATAAATCGCTATAAAAATGTCGGTAACGTTGATGATTTTCCTGACTGCGGAAGTGCAAATGCAAAGTCTCAAAAAAGACGAAAAAAGACTCTCGCATTGTTCCCGAAAGATCTAACTTTGACTTTACGTGGAGCTGCTGTGAAATTGAAAGCAAAAGGTGTTGACATATCTTACGGAACCATTCGCAGGCATTTGCTTGCCAATAAACTGACATATCGCAGTACTTTGGAAAAACCAATGTTGAGTGCAAAACAATGGGCGAAGGAAAACTTGGACAGCGGTTGGAGCAAGGTAATCTTTTCTGATGAACCTTACGTCTGGGCATTTCCGAGTATCAAACACGCCTGAACAACCTCCACCAATAGAATGCTTCAATGGACTGTTAAACACTCCGTCAAGGTCCATGTTTGCACACTGATTTCAGTTATAACGGGGCGTTGCCTAATCGGTAGGCACGTCCAGAGAATGGGAGAATGGGTATGCAAACGCTTGACTTCTGCAGAAGTTGTCTAGATGAGGAAGCGGAAGAGACGATTGCGCACCTTTTGTGTCACTGTCCTGCTCTATCCAGACGAAGACTCCCCATTTTGGGTAGACAATCCTTTAATGAATTGAAAGATTTTAGTCGACCACCGAAATGTTTGTCTGTCCACGGCTTCAAAGCAACCTCCAGAATACTTTCCCCATTTGACACCAGGCTTGATGAAAACGATTGGAGAGCGCCCATCTGCGGTTACAGCGGCCCAAACCATTACCTGTGGCGGGTGCTGCCTACCAATCGATGACTCAAATTCTCGTATGAACGGTCGGTCAAATAAACGCTATCGTTATCGGAGTTTACAAATTGCTCAACTTAAAAATTTTTCTCGTCAGAATACACATTGTTCGGAAATTGACCGCTGCATCAATTGTACTGGCGGAGTGAAGTTGGTAACACTTCGAGTGCCAGACCCTGCACACCTTGGATTTAGGAGAGATAAGGACAAGCTCCCAATGCGGCATCACCAAGGGCTATGAGCTTGAGTGCGTCCCATAGTGGACAAAGCCCTTCAACCTAACTTAAGCTAACCGATGCGGCATTTCTTGTAGAATGCGCAACATTTTTATAAAAAAAAAATTAAATAAGAAATAAATGGTTGAAACCGCGCTAATTTCGCTCTGCTATGATTTCTTTATATGTGTACTTCTATAATATAGATGCTTACTTAATTATAAGTGCATACATATACATATACATAAAATGTACGAGGTGTGTTCAAAAGGTATCGCGAATTTCAAATTTTCGCAGGTTACGTCTATTCGAATTTCGATTTTTTGTGGCGATATGTTGGTACTCATGTGTCCCACTCATGCCGACGAGTTCGACAATTTTTAATGTTCAGTTAATTGTTGACAGATGCATTGCTTGCAAGTGATTCAAGACGACCGTCTTCGATTTTTACCTATTCAAATAGATGGACCAAAGAACCTGTACCAAATATTGTGTGAAAAACGAGATTAAGTGCGCGGATACATTCCGAATGTCGACTGTGTCAGATAAAAAAATTGATGAAGTGAAGAAAATGGTATTGCCCGTTGCCGAATCACCGTTAGAGAAGTTGCTGAGGACCTAGACTTATCGATTGAGTCGTGCCATTGGATTTTGTTTTAATGATTTGGGCATGAGACGTGGCGCCGCAAAATTCGTACCAAAACTGCTCAATTTCGACCAACAGCAGCCTCGCATGAACATTGCTAATGAGATGTAGGACTCTGTCCGCGACGACCCAAATTTAATCCAGAGGGTCATAACTGGTAACGAATCGTGGGTTTATGGTTATGACGTGGAAACCAAAGCTCAATCATCTCAATGGAAACTGCCGCACGAACCAAGACCGAAAAAGCGCACCAAGTTCGGTCGAATGTAAAAGTTTTGCTTACCGTTTTCTTCGATTGCAGGGGCGTTGTGCATCATGAGTTCTTGACACAGCGTAAAACGGTCAATAAGGAAGATTACCTGCTCATACATCGTTGCTTGTGCACGACTCTTTGGCCAAAAACAACACACTCATGATGCCACAGCCACCGTATTCCCCAGATCTGGCCCCCTGTGACTTTTTCTTGCTCCCGAAACGGAAGAGGTCCATGAAAGGACGACGCTACGCTACGATTGACGAGATAAAGACGGCATCGAAGTAGGAGCTGAACTAGATAAAAAAAATGATTTTTTGAAGTGCTTCGAAGATTGGCACAAGGGCATAATATCTCATGGGGATTACTTTGAAGGGGACAAAGTAGATTTTAATGAATAAATAAAACATTTTGGAAAAAACACAAAATTCGCGATACTTTTTGAACACACCTCGTACAATAAATACAGCGAATATTTCGAAATAAGAACCATCTGATGTTCTGAAACCTTTAAAATGAAATAAAAACCTCAGCATAAAATCCAACAGCCGTGACACGTCTATGATAATATCTCTCAATGAAACGCCAAAGAGTGAAATTTATGGTTGCAAGTCTTAATGCCGCTATTTGTTTTTACTATACTCATACATAAGCAAGTAGGTGTGTGAATGCACTGGCGTGCTTTTGTGCATATTTATGATTTATACATCAAACATTTATGCTTAAGCTCAACTGCGTACCTGATGCGAATCACTGTGGTTTTTAGAACTTTTCATAATCACATTCATGCACACATCCACACACACTCACACACACACAAGCATGTACGCTTTGCTTACATCTGTTACAGTCGTAATAAATCAAATTAGCTGTTGCAGCAAACTAACCACAAAAACATAGTTAATGGCACATGCTGCTGCAAAGCTACCTATACCAGCGCACCACCGAGCTTTTCGATGCATGCACACTTTTAACACAATTTTATAGAATTCTAATTGTTGAACTTCAGTTTTTGTTTTTGTTGTGCTGGCACTGTTTTTCAAGCCACTCCCAAATGACAGCTTTTCAAAAACAACAAAAAAGAAAAATCCTACTTAATTTATGTACGTGGCCAACATATGTGTGGAGCTTATTAAATTTGAAAATTTCATTTGAATTTACATAGACACTTGCGTGCAAAATAATAGGAATAGAATAATAGGAGTGCGACAAGTTACCAAGTTTTAAATATTTTTTAGTAATTCATTTACTGTTCACTTTTTTTATAAAATATAGTGCATTCCCTTGTCTTTCCGCGAGGATGAAACTTAAGTTGTGGCTAAATCCTCCTAGGGAATCTATACTTACTCGGCAACATTCTACGAACTAAGAGGGATGCTGCGTATGGAGATTGGTTGACCACCCATCCGGGGAACAGCGGATGAGGTAATCCGTACGAAGAGTACCGCACCAACAAATTCCCTAGTCAAGATGTGCTTGGAATCGTGCCGAGAACTAAATGGTGTTGGGAATTAAAACATGTGCAGCGCTAACGTAGCCTCCTTCTCGAATACCTGGCCGTCTTCGAGAGTAACTGTGGCCTTACCGCGGTATGGGGCGCTGCTGCGTAGGACCCCATTATTTTCCCTTCATAATCGTCGGTTGTGGAGCTCGACGGACTGTCACGCAAAGCGAGCGTAAAATCAAATGATGGTACACCAATAAAATATAAACAGTAAATTCATGCCGCGCTGCAACACATTACCCACAATCCACTGAAGAGGATAACCTTCTGCGTTCTAGCTAAGGTACGGCTGCGTCAGTAGAGAGTAAGCGAAGTGCCAGCCATATCACTGCCTTCCCAAATAAGGTGGATAGGTAAGTTGGGTGGCTGTCGCAACGACACACTTAGACCTTTCGCAGGTCCATTGTGATACCACTGGAGCTTATCCTTACCCGATGGGTTTCTTTTCAAACCATCTGGTAGCTTTAATAAACGAGCAAAGCTTCGTTAGTTTTATGTGCGCTATGTCCGCTAAATCAGTTAAAAATGTCATGTCAAGAGAGCGGATCCTACTCATAGCTCTCACACTCACATAAAAGGTGCCTGACTGTTTGCTCTTCTTCCGTATTAAGACAGCTTCTACCGAAATCGAAGTACGAGAGCCCTAACCTTCTACCGTTAAACAATGACCAGTTAAGGCCCCTATCATTTTTCTTATAGATTCTCTGTTAAATCTTAACAAGATTTTCGATCGACCGCTGTTCCACTTCCGCCATGTCTGTCTGCTTACTCGATAAGATAACAACATAAAAGAAGCTGCAACGAAAAGAAACAGATCACAGGATGTGTTCGAACAAGCTTTGAAGAGAGCTAAACTGACAACGAAGTATATACGTACGAAATGAGACTTTTTTCAATTTCAAACGTTTATTAATGAAAAATGGTTACAATGGCGACACATTTTTTCCATCTCTCAGGCAATTTGGGGATGCCGCGCCAAAAAAATTGCCCGTCTTTGACTGCAAACCAATCATCGTTTTTTGGCTTCTTCGTGAGAATTGAAACGCTGCTCGGAAAGTGCGTGGCCCATCGATGCAACCACATGATCATCGGAAGGCGCCAAGTCTGGTGAGTAAGCCGCACGCACCAGCGGTTCCCAATCGTACGTCTCCACCAATTCCCGGGTGGCTCTTGTTCGATGTGGCGATGCATTGCCACATTGCCAGTTCATGCGGCACCCATCTTCCGACCTTTAAAATCATGCCCATGTCTTTCAAACGTTTGGAAATGGTTTTTTGGGTCACCTCCAGCAGCTCTGCCATCATTTCTTGCGTTTGACCATCATCTTCATCCAACATTGCTTGCAATTCGGCGTCCTCAAACTTCTTCGGTGGCCGGCTACGGTCCTCGCTTTCCACGCTAAAATCAGCACTTCAGAATTTTTCAAACCACCTGAAGCACTGTGCTCTACTTAGAGCATGTCCACCATAAGCTTCTTTAAGCATTTGATGAGCTTGAGAAGCGTTTTTCTTCAATTGATAACAGAAAATCAACGATGCCCGCAAATCGTAGCTTGAAGGCACGAAATTCGACATTTTTAAGAGCGACAAAAACGCATTTTTGTAATGAAACGTAACAAACAATGAACAGATGACAGATGACAGACGAAAAAAACAACATATTTGGGAAGGCTTCAAATTACTCCTGGCGACATCTATGGACTAATAGCTGAAAGTCTCATTTCATAGGTATATAGCGGGTTAAGTTAAGGATAACCTCCTTTTCCCACTGTCGATGAGAACACCAACAGCGGCAGAGCACAACTGCAGAAGTGGCTTGAAACTTTTTAAAAAACTCGTAAGAAGTTAATAAATTTAAAAAAAAATTGTCTTCAAAATTTTCAACTTTTTAACAAGAATTTCTAATTTCTGGGTATGCAGTTTTATAACCTATTTAATTTTAGTGCAACAAGGTGCAAGTTGGAAGTCGCTCCAAAATCGCGTTGATTTTTGACAAGTTTTGTTGCAAATGCTGTTGAAAATTTTCTTCCATATAAATCACATTTTCGGAAGCCTTTTATATGACAGAAAATGCTCAACACCTCTCCGAAAATTAAAAAAAAATCAACAAAACTTTGCACAGGAATGCCGGGCGGCCCTAAATGATATTAGTGACGTATTCAAGGTCAGCTTTATTTGGAAAACGGCGCACAGGGATATTGAGGGAAACTGTAAAGCTGATGAGCTAGCCAGGAAAGGTACTGCTCTTCAACTGCTCACAAAACAACATTATCCAAGAGGCCAATAGGTCATGGAGAAATGAAGATATGTGTCTAACAGCTAGGCTACTAAGGCCGCAAATAAACAAAAAAAGAACAAAGGAATTGCTTAGTCTCTCAAGAGACTATATCTCGAAGGTCGTGGCTTTTTTAACTGGTTACTGGCAATTAGGCAGGCATTCCTCGAGACTAGAAGTTTTCTCCCATGAATATTGCAGAAGTTGCAGAGATGAGGAAGAGGAAGAAACAGTTGAACACTTTCTTTGCAATTGTCCAGCCCTAGCAGGATGGTTGTCTAGGTAAATACTTTCTTAGTTCTCTTACAGAGCTGTCTGGCGTGGGGTTGGCATCAATACATCAATACATAAATGAATGTAAGGTCTAAGTGAGTTGGTCGTGCAGACCGACTACCACCATAACCTAACCTAACCCAGAGCCACTTGGGACTTGCACTTTGTTACACTAAAATTTAATGGGCAATAAAACTGCATATCCAGATTTTTTTTTTAAATTCTTAATAAAAGCTTGGAAATTGTTGTGAACTTTGCACAAAGTTAATATGGAGTTTTCTCTAAAATGCACAATACTTTACCAAAAACATAAACAAATTAAATACAAAAAAAATGTGAATTTAGTAGCTCGCCTAGCTTCTATTATTTTGAGCACTTGTGTACATATAAATCTGTATTTACACATATTAAATACCTACTATGGCATGTGAATATATTTATGTGTACTTTAGTATGTACACATGTGTTCATTATTTGTTGTAAGGAGCTTAAATGTAAAACGGTGGCTCATAAATCATACTCATGGCAGGCGGTATTGTCTATTTCAAAATTAATTTTGCTTAAAATTGAACAATGCCATTCATGATCATTGGTGGGATTTAAAAAAAATTATACAAATATTCACATTGCGAATATAAAACTTCAAACAGTTTATTCTAACAGTGGACAACCAACGGTAGGCACAGCTATTACCCTGTTACTTATTTTTGTTCTTTTATTACTAAAATAATAAAACGTAATAAAAATATAAAACAGCATAGAAATTGCGCACATCAAATCGTAAAAGATATCGGAGGAAAACAATATTCATTATTTATTACAAGAGTTTGTGAAAAGCTCAAGAGTAACAGCGCTCACTAACAGGCATCACTGGCTGAAAAGAGGCAATGAATTTATTTGCTATCTTGGAAAGAACGCAAAAGAGGAGTCCCCAAGAGCAAAAAACTACTTTTGCAGTGCTCAGAATAATGATTAGATTTCACATTTTCTGTTGATTTAAACTTGCAAGGCTGCAGGCAAAGAGCTGTATTGAAAATTAGCCCCAATGTGAATTGAGAGATAACGATTTACTATGAATTTGACTCATTTTGAACTGAAGATGCTATTTTGTCAGCAGCTCAACTTATGCACTGACTCAATTTGATCCACTCTATGCCTTACAATTTATATCTTACAAGAAAAGAATTAGAGGGTTCTAATCAAGCTCCCGAATTCAAAAAGCTAGAGGTGCATTCGGGATGCTGTACCCTGTATGGCGACATAAAACACTGAGTTTCTGTTTAAAGGTTAGGCTCTTTAAGTACAATGTGCTGTCGGTATTGCTGTACAGTAGCTCTTCCAGGAAAATCATCACCGTTATAACCAGCTGCGGCCTCGGTAGTCTAGCGTAAGTGCACTAGCCTGCGCTTCCAGACGTGGTGGATTCGAATCCCACGTAAATTACGTTCCTCGCATTTTTCCAAATTTACCTACTTTCCCTGTCTCTAAAAACAAACAAAAATTTCTCCAATTCCATTCCTCAACTCCAAAAATGTGTCCTTTCCATCCTTACGCTCGCACAATAGTCTGTCTACACATTGTATCAGTGGCGCCAGCAAGAGGAAGCGGACGACCGCGGTAATAGCGCAGACACACCAAATTTAGAGAAGTCCTTAACCATCTGTGCCAGAATCCATCCTACTGCCAGAAAAATTTGAAACACAGATGGCGCTTCAAGCAGGTGGACATTCCCATTACTTAGGACTGATAGCGGCAGGCTAATAACCTAGATTAACGAAACCAACGCAAGACTGAGTCTTGTTTCAAGTCAAGTTTTTGCCAACCGCTGTCTATCCTTTGCGAGACATATCTACAGTAGTAAATTTTTCATTAAAAATTGTAGGAGTTTCGGGACTTAGAAAAGGTCGGGATCCGAGGAAGATGGTACTGTGGGTAAACTCATTTTCAGTCACAAAATTTATTAAGTACGAGTTTTTTTATAGCTGGTAGTAGAAGAAGAGGAAGACCTCCTTTGCGTTTGAAATAATCAGGTGGGGAAGGACTTGGCTTCACTTGGTGTATCCAAATGCTGCCGGCTAGAACAGCAAAGAAGCAACTGGCGTGCTTTGTTAGACTCAGCCAAAAGTGGAGGTTATCGCGTGAATCAAGAAGAAGAAGATTTTTTTTTATTATTTTCTATTTTTTTATTTATTTTCTTTTCAATATATGTATGTAAAGAAAATTTTTGACAAAATAACAAAGAGCTTTAAAGCGTTTTAATATAGATCAATTAAAAGGTCTTGTCTATCAATTTTGTGAGTCACTGTAAACTAGGCGCTTCCGGGGCCATCGAATAAAGCGAGAACACTTAGTGTTGCAGTAGTTCGCAATACGCGTTGTGTAATTTCTTAGATTTGGTTCCGAATAATGCTGTCATAAGTTGCTGTGAAATCTCTGAAAAGATGATACGTTGTCATGCCGTCTTCGCGAGATTTTTCTAATATCCGCCTGAGTAAGAAAATCTGGCCTGGTAGCTTCCAATTATGCGTTTAGCATGCGGTTTATGTCTAGCATTTATAATAATGAATTTCAAGGCCTTTTTTCGGCACTTGCTTTGACATTTTTCAATTTTAGACTACCTCAATTTGAACCATGGAAAGATTCACAATCGAACAACTTGCTAAAGTTATACAGACTTATTATGAAAACGGGAAACTCCGTGATTTTTTCGGTCAATTTAATCGTCCAAATGTACGTACAAGCGGAAAAATTGTACAAAATTTTGAGTCAAACTGGGTCTGTAGGAGATGTGAAAACACCAATGCATGCTCATACAGCTTGTACTGCAGAAAATATTGCTGCTGTTCGCGATAGTGTGGTTGAAGAGCCGTCCACCTCAACTCGTCGTCGTGCCCAACAATTGCACCTCTCACCCTCGTCGTTCATGAACATTATGCATTTACACGCTTACAAGGCGCAATTGACTCAAGAACTAACTCTTGACCATTTCAAGCGTCATCAATGGTCAGAATGATGGCAGGAAATGGCAACAGTGAATGACCAATTTTCGAAGAAAATCATCTTCAGTGATGAGGCACATTTTCACCTCAGTGGATTCGTCAATAAGCAGTATTGGCGCATTTGGGCGAATGATAATCCAAGAGTGATTGCCGAAAAACCAATGCACCCACAAAGAGTGACTGTTTGGGGCGGTTTATGGGCCGGCAGCATCATTGGGCCGTATTTTTTCCAAAATGAGGCCGGTCAGGCAGAACTTTTTATGGCCCGAATTGGAAGATATGGATGTGGGCGAAATGTGGTTTTAACAGAACGGTGCCACTTGTCACACAGCTAACGAAACAATGGCTCTTTTGCGCGAAAAATTTGATGGCCGAATAAGCTCCCATCCCGGCGATGTCAATTGGCCGCCAAGATCATGTGATTTGACACCGTTGGACTTCTTTCTTTGGGGTTATTTGAAAGGAAAGGTGTACATCGATAAGCCAGCAACAATTCAAGAGCTAAAGGAGGAGATAGTTCGGCACATTAACGGCATAGAAAATCAATTATGACTTAGCGTCATCGAAAATTTCGACCATCGGATGGAGGTGTGCCGCCGAGGCCGTGGTGGCCATTTGGCCGATATTTTGTTCCATGCGTAATTGAGCCATACAAATATTATCATAATAAAGAGAAATGACAGTAATTTCCTCAAAAAATTGTATTTTGTTCAAAATCAACACCGGCTCTTGAAACTTAACCACCCTTTACATGAAAATATTTTGTAGTTGCTGCTCAAAAGAGAATTTTTACAGAGCAACGTGTCGCCTTTTTTATGTTGAGGGCAAATTATTCCTATCTGCCACATCTTTGACATGCGTTCTTTGACCCAGATTTTGCAAACCATCCGATGGTATGGAGGATTTGTTAGAAGAGCTCTGTTGTTATTTTAAGGTTTGATTGTTGCCTTGAACTCCTGGAAGGTAACAAGGTGCAACGGTATACAGAAGCTAAAAAAGAAATCGACTACCTCGAACGAGGCCTAAAAACCAAAAAAAAAAAATTTCTCTCCATTTGATCATTGATTTGTATTTGACAGAGCTAAACTTATCGTTACGAGCAGAAGACCTCAAATTCTGAAGCACACATCGAAAAAAGATTTGCATGGCTTAGACAAAATCAGAACAAAATTTGCAAGCGGAATATTTACGGATATTCCTTCGGGCGAATAGTTGTGAGTCGTTCCGGTGGCGTTAAACCGACTGTATTGTTTTAGTTGCTGTTGTTGTAGCAGCAAGAATATTTCCCATACATGTACGGGAAGTGCTGCTGGAGTGACAGTCTTTGGCCGGATATATAAATGGTAAACGCGGATCGTTCCGGTAACGTAGAACTGACTGTCGGGGTCGGTTGTTTTAGTCATTTGTTATAGTTTTAACCGGTACTGGCGCACAGATGATAATATTTTGAAGTACCTGTACCAACAACGAGTACATTCCTGAGACTTCTACAGGTCTGCAGTTCCTAAAATAGTGTCAAGAAGAGAATTCTAACTAACAGCTGGGAATATTTAGAGTTAAGCAAGCTAGAAACTGGAAAAAATACCGCATTATACACTTAAAGGGACTTGTGGAAAAGGAAACTGTGGCGTATTTCTTAAGAAAGCATTTCTCTTGAGCAAAGTGCATATTTTATTTATTTGGATGCGGTACATAAATCGCTGTAATTACAAGTGCAATTGCACTTAGGCAAAAGTCTCGTTTGATTTTGTAATTTACAAGCACGACTAAATGTGTGTGTGTGTGTGTGTGGGCGCCAGACTACTTCAAATTGCCAGCAACAAAAGGTGGCAACAATTGCGAAAGCCATTGCCACGATGGCGGAGCCTTAAAAGCGTCATAAACATAAGCATAATTTGTCGTAATAATTTGTATATAACCCAGTTTGTTTGTAACCGCCACAGCATGTGGTCAGCGGAGGCGAAGAGGCGAGGTGGCAAGGGAATGGTGGATCGCTGGTTGCTGCACAAATGCCGGATGAGTTGGTGGGTGTGGACGAGTACCTAAATGCAGTCTCAAGAAAAGTGACGACGACGTTGGGTTTTTCTTGCCAGCGCTTGGCGCCAAATTAATATTGCAATTTGCAAACAACCGCGACAACGATTATAAACCAACACCAACACACACGCACGCATGCACACAAAGAAGCATAAATAGAAGCTCATAAGCGAGCGAAACGCGCAAATAAAATAATAAACGTTTATTAGACGCTCTGCGGCCTGTATTAAATGGCCAGCTGCACTTGCCAAGTTGCACAAATTAAGTAACCAGTGTTGCACAAATCTACTTTGCTACATATGTATGTGCGCATACATGTATGAGTGCACGAGTGCACACACTTGCGTCCATTTGTGGCAACTCCTTGGAAGCGCGCTACCGCAATTGCTGCAATTTGGCGCACATCAGTGACGATATAAATATTTGGAAAATGCTTTCAGCCAAATGTCAACAACAGCCATAAATGGTGGTTATGGCTGGTGTTATTAGAATCGTTTTAATTATGGCGCATACACGTACTTAAAACCTCCACACACACACATATATATATATATATATATAATTACAAGTATGCAATACTTAAATTCATATGCGGAGCTAAACGTCTAAAGGAGAGTGGCGGATTTTTAATATCGAATATTAAACTGTTGGTAGCCTCCTTTCGTCGCACTTGGGTATGACAAGAATTTTTTAATGCACTTAAACGGGTTGCTCAAATGCCACATTGGTTATAGGGAATAATGAAAGTCAATGATTTTTTATTTTTATTTTTTTTTGTCATTTAAACGACCTCCAAGTTCTTGCAAAAAATTTGCGCTAGAATTTGAGTCATTCAATCTGAATTTTGCTGCACATGACATCATTTATTTTTGGCAAATTTTGAGCATTAGTGGTATAAGGTAGAAGCCCGGTGTGACGGGTTCAAAAAATCGATTTTTTCTTTTTACATTTTTGGGAAGAAAAACATCTTAAAAATATGCTATAAAAATTTCAGACAGAAATTTTAACTATTTTTAAAGTTATAGCTAAAATAAGAGAGCGCGCCGTAGTGTGTATGAAAGCGTGTGACACGCCAGCAGCAGCTGCTCTGAAACTTTAAACGCATTTTTCTCAAAACCATGTTTTCGAAATTTCGGGGATTCACTGACTCAAAACTATTCAACCAATTTGGCTAAAAATTTAGCCCGTTATTCTAGACACACATATCTAGATCCCGGACCTTTAAAACATTTAATTTTTTAATAATAATAATTTAAAAAATGTATGAAGAAAAAAATTAGATTTTGAGAACTTTATTCACAAGTCCGCCATTTTATTTTTGTTTTTTTTTTATTTTTATGTATATTTGAGGTTCGGGACCTAAAATAAAGTCTACAGAATAATAATCTCTTTGAATTTTTTATTTCAGATGACTATGGAAGGCTGTGTGTTTCCCCGAACCAACTCATCTTTTTTTTGATGACTCCACTTTGACGTCAAAAATTTTAAACAAATTAATATAAAATTAAGTTTAAATACATTTTTTTATATACTTCAAAACACCAATAAAAACATGTAAAACCTTTAAAACGATCGCATTTTATTTTCTTTTTAAAAACGATTCATGAAAAAACGTCGAAATTTCGGTCGTTACACCGGACTACTGCCATAAGGAGATTAGGCTAAGCTTATACTAGAGGTTAGCTGGTGGCCCAGAATGGAGAGAGGCCCACTTGGGCGATGACTTTGATCCATTCCTTGAAGTGCCACTACAAGAAGATGGAAGAGGGTTAGAGGCAGAGGCAAATCAAATGTTTAGGTTAATATTAAATCACGCGACTTGCGAGCCATCGAAAAGAGATATCCCAATTATCTCATTTACAATTAAAAATATTTGTGACTATAAATGGAGCGACCTACTGTTTCAAGCAGGCTCCGAACGGCAGATATTTTTTATGAGGAGCTTTTTCATGACAGAAATACTATACACTCGGAGGTTTGCCATTGCCTGCCTGACTACAAATAATTTATTTCACTTATTCCGAAATTAACTTTTCTAAAGCATTTTGTGCTGGCTTTAACAAAAGGGTAACATTTCTACGATGCCACAGGACCGCACAGAATGATAGAAACAAGATTGCGCCCATCAAGAGTGCGTGACGTCACGTTTGCCGAGTTGTGCAGTGTTACCAACCATTTGCTTCGCAATAAATTTAGTGCTTTTTTATATCCAAAATGCGAAAATTTTCAAGTTTCGTGTTTGTTTCTTTTTTTTTAATTCAAAGTTACCCAAACTGTAAATTAAAAAAAAACTATATTATTAAACAAAAAAAGGTTAAAACAGGTCACTATAAGAAGATTTTAGTGCTAATGAAAATTTGTTGACTCTTATGAAATTTGATAATTTGAAGGTGCAAATTTAATTTTTGACTTCTTTTAAGGTTATGCAAGAATATTAAATCTTCTTCTCTCAATTCTTCTTCAGATTGAAAACCTTTTTATACATTTTAAAAACTGTTTGAACTTACTGAATAAAATTAAAAAGAGGTGTAATCGTTTCTTCCGGTCATCAATTCTTAGTGGGACATAGGGCATTAAGATGTGTATTCATAGTAAAAATAAGCAAAAAAGCACCAGAAAATACTAGTTTTTTAATGACATTTTTACAAAAAGAATACCTTATCTAGTTACCTAACCTCAAATTTAGCAAATAAGTCGTTCCCTTAACAAAAGAGTCTCGCTTACCAAAAAAACTCATAAATTAAATTATGTACATAACCCTAACACATTTATTTAAAAAAAACGCACATTTTAAAGACAATTTGTCACGCATATAAAGTTCTTTAATGAAATGAATAAAAATTTGGTATTTTATTTTCTTTACATGGGCATTTTAGTGCGTTTTTATATCCAAAGCTAGGCAACACTGCAGTAGCGAGAAGCATATGTAGATACCCTTAAGGGAAAAATCTGTGCCAACGAGGCATACTTCAGAGTCAGTACTAGTTCAATTTTGAAAAGTAAGTAAAATTGTCAATGTTCTCAATTTAATCACCATTTAAGAGAAACGGGTGGTTGCTCGTAAACCGCATTTTTATGGCTTTCGTTTTCTCGTGATTTCTAATTCTGCATTCAATGAGGCTGAGAACAGATCGTCAATTTTTTTCTGCACGTTGGTGTGTTTCACGGAAAGGAGACATTCATATATCATCAGCGTAGGCTGGTAGGTTCATGAAAGTTCCAATAGATATCTCTTCTTTTCCCCTCAAACTAGCTTTTAACATATCACCAATAACAACATGGCACGAGCAGTCCCGGATCGAAGAGCAGCGATTTCTGTCAGAACTCTTTGTAGGTTGATTTCAGATTTATTTTCTGCGACTTTCTTCACTGCACCGGGCACATTGAATTTTAACTTGGTTGCGATCAGCCTTTAGCCCGCATAAACAGGGCGTTTGATAATTTTATTAAATAGATATTAATTTTTTAAAAAAGAGTCACTCACGTCTCATACACGCAAATTTTCAAATTATGAACTGTTAAATTATAAAATTACAGCTTAGTAAGCACGAAAACTGTGGAGCAAAAAAACAAGAACACGTCCACACTCACTGACATACATATTCAACCAACCATTTTACGTTCTCACACTCTTCAAAAAACACCCGATACATACATACATACATCCGTCTATATATACAGTTAAGCAGACAAGGAAAATAAGTTCCATAATGTTAAAGTGCCATTGTGTAAACAGTAATGTTATAATATAGCAACAATAGCTGCCAACATCGAACATACGAACAACAAACACAACAACAACAACATGCCGCCTGAGCGACATCGGCTCAGCAACATTTAACCAAAACCGTTGGCATTATGGCATTATCATGGCTAACAACGCGCCATAACTATAATACTTTTTATACAAAATACAAATACGCTAATGGCAACAGTAAAGGCACACATGCTTATACTTATATACAACAACAAGAACAACAATTACAACATTTTATAGCAACGTGAACAATAATAGGAGCATGTAGGCATCATCAACAATGCTGTGTAGCCATCGTCGCTTTTGTCGAAGTCGTTGACAGCAAATGATGACAACTGTTGTGAGAAGGACATTTGGCATAGCCAACCGACTGGCTGCAATAATCATTTCATTTATTGTTTTCCTTTCATTGCACACAAATACATATGTTTGCGCACATACACAAATACAAATATATACAAGTATGCATATGCATGTATGTATGTAGGTGTGCACTTTCACTCATCACCCTGCTGCTGGGTTTGCTGCCTTCATTTGCCTTGCCATGCTTGTAGTTGTTTTTGTTATTGTTGATTATACCATTTTATGACCCATTTTTACATCACATTTGCATTTTTCATATGATTATAGCCAGTCAAGTCAGTGCAAACGTGTAACTATGAGTGTGGCGGTGTGTATGTACATATGTGTGCATGCATGGCCGGTGTGTGTGTGTGAGTTTGTTTGAATGAAAATCCATATGTAGTACTTTGGTAGCTCGCTTATTTGTTGTTGCTAATATAATGACCGTTATGCCATTGTTAGCCGCTACTGTTGCCGGCCAAAAGTACTTTTTATTAATGACAGCCAATTGCATTCAAAAGCTAATGCCATTTCAACTCGACATAAACCATGGGTATTTTGAAATTCGAAGCAAAGTAGGGGAAAATGTATGTACGTAGCTATTTTTTATTAGTATTTTGTTGTTGTTGTTTTTTTTCGATTCTGCATTCACATGCATACAAATATTTATTACTTTTATATTCTTTGTTCCCATGTGCGCTGTTGCCAATGCTTCTTAATTTATTAAATTTTCAGAATATTTTTGCATTCAATTACGACTGGATTGAAAATATAATATATTTAAATGGACTTTTGACAAAACAACATATCTTACTTTAGCTGGTTTTGGCTGTAGGACAATAAAATATTAATAAATAGATTGGCCTTTCGTAAAATTTTTGTTTTATTTTATTAAAATAGTTTTTTGTTTTATTTAAACTTTTTTTTCTTATTTTATCAAAATAATTTGGTTTTTATTTACAATTTTTTCATTTCATTAAAATAATTTTTGTTTTTTTTTAGTAAAATAATTTTTTGTTTATTTTATTCAAATTATTTTGTTTTTATTTATATTTTTTATTTTATTGAAATAATTTTGTTTTTAAATACATTTTTATATATTTTTTTATTTTATTAAAATATTTTTTTTTTATTTCATTAAAATAGTCTTTTGTTTTATTTAAAATTTTGTTCTGATTTTATCAAAATAATTTGGTTTTTATTTTATTAAAATATTTGTTTTTTATTTAATTAAAATATATTTTTTTCATTCTAATAAAATAATTTTGTTTTTACCTAATTTTTTTAAAATAATGTTGTTTATAAACAAATTTTTGTATATGTTTTTTATTTTATTAAAATAATTTTTTCTCTTATTTTAGTAAAATATTTTTTTTTTATTTAAGTAAAATAATTTTTTTTAATTTTATTAAAATAATTTTGGTTTTAAATACATTTAAATTTTTTTTTTTATTTTATTAAAATAACTTTTATTTTATTTTATTAAAATAGTTGTTTGTTTTATTTAAATTTTTTGTTTAAATTATATCAAAATAATTTGGTTTTTATTTACAATTTTTTCATTTTATTAAAATAATTTATTTTTTTATTTTGGTTGGTTGGTTTAAGGGTGACCCCGCATCGGAGTGCCACATAGACCGCAAGTTGGGTCCGTTGTGCTGCCCTAGAGCTCATTATGTTATATGATTTTCCCACCTAACCGAGATTTTTATTGTAGATTTTGGTCAAAGATATTAATTCGTTTCGAGAATTTGATGAGAGATTCGATTTTCAGGTTCGAGAGTACTGAAAGATTGTCAATTTTTGGAGAGCCTAGAAGAGCGAGTCGACTTCTGGCTAGACCGGGACAACTTCACAACTCGATACTTCCTCATCTTCGTCCTCGCAGCATCTGCACAGGTCGTTTTGAGGAACCCTGAGCCGACGTGCGTGAATGCCCAAAAAACAGTGGCCGGTGATAAGAGATATTATATGCCTTAGTTCGTGTTTCGATAGACTTATAAGGGTTTTTGTCTGTTTCAGATTGTAGGATGGCCAGATTTGTCTGGTCGTAACGCAAGTAGTTTCCACTCGCCACCTCCGACCAGCAATGCTGTGAAATTTTATTTTGGTTTCTTTAATATATATTTTTTTTTTGTTTTTTAAAGTGTATTTCAAGCCATAAAATTGTGTTTTTCTTATCGAAACGCAAAACTTATTGAACCATCTAGTATATGGGTTTTGTTAGATAAAGAGCTACTTTTATAAAAAAAATTATGAATATTAAAAAATAATAATAAAAATAGTCAAAACTTGTTAAAATGTGGAATAGCTACAGTTTTTGTCGAGATGAATCATCGAATTTTGTTTTTAATAAATAAAAAAAAATATTTTGAGTGATGGAAATCATTATTTTGAGCTTTTCGCGCTTTATCGCTTATCTGCAGATGTCTAATTTATAAGTGCCAAATATGCTTGGCGCACGACGCCATTTGCAAAAATTTAAAATCTTCCGAAAGGATGATTAATTTTGCGCCACTTTCTAATTATTAATTTTAGTTTTTATTGCATTTATGTGTATTCTGTGAAAAACAGTTATGCGAAAAAATCGCTGAATTCAATGATTAGTCAAGCCCGCTTGTTCTGTCCTATTCATCATCACAGTTTAGGTATTTCACAATTGCAGTTAAAAACTGTATTACCCTTCACGTGTCGATTCAAACAGTCATATTTTAAAAAATTCCAGAACTTTTCGATTACTATGAATCACTTGTACGTCTGTATGTGTGTATATGCGAAACCATTACGAACTAAATTAAAATACCAAAGGGTGTAAAATCGCTCTCAACTAATGTGTCAGCACATTTTGCGCATTCGACTCACCTGGAAATTCTTGCGGTATCAGCACGCCTTTTTTGCGACTCGCTGGCGCAGTTTTAGCATTATGTCCGTGAAAAATGTGACGTTGCCGTATCAGCCGATACAGCAAAAATAATTCGCCATGATCTTCGCGTTGTTCCGCATCTGCATTGCTATTACCGTTAATTGCTGTATTTGACTGAGTTGCTGTAGCTGAGGCGGATGGAGGTGTTGTGTTATGTGGTGTGGAGTGCTTTGAACCTACTCTCTCGCCACTACTACCACCGCCACCGCCACCGCCAACACCACCACCACCGCCACTGCTGCTCGTATTCGTAGCACCCGAGCTGTGCGCATTCACATTACCGCTTGAGGAGGCCGTCGATGAGGAGGTGCCGGTGTTAATAGCCACCGTTAGACCACAAGCACTCACCGACGAATTGGAGGCACTGGTGCCTGTGGTATTCGTAGTGGCTGTGGAGGAGCCATTCGACGAGGACGATTGCAATGTTTCATCAGAGAATTTCGTTTTATACGAAATGCGGACAACGCGTGGCAATGAGTAGCGATCGAGAAAGATATCCGCTGGTAATGGCTCGTGTTGCGACTGCAAATGATGTGAGAAAATATATTGCGATTAATTTCATAGTAAGACATAAACGCTTTTAATGCACTATTTTGCTATGAGCTACTCACCTCATTGCTATATTTGGATGCCTTGCTGTCGCCGGTGGAGTAATCGCCACCACCACACATGCTGCTGCCGCCCGTACCCACACCCATGCCATTGCCACTGGCACCCAGCCCACAACCACTGCCGCCCACGCCACTGCCACTAGCCAAGTTCGCGCCCATGCCGCCAGCCGAACAAGCGTAGCCGCCATTGGCACTCATACGCATGCGCCGTGCCAAACGTTGTTTCATTTCGATTTCATTGCGTCGCGCTAGGCGTGCATTCTCGAAATCGGCCACCGAGAACATATTCGCGCTGGTGTCGTGCGAGTTGAAACGTCGCAGCTTGGGTTTGCGTCCCTCGACGGGTGCGAAATGGCCTAACGGACCGCCGGAGACAGCTGTAATGCACAAAGTGTAATTAGTCATCTGCATATATTGGCGCAAAGAAAAAAACAAGGAAAAAAGCAAGAAAAAATTTAGTAAATCTGCTTACTAATTACATACCACTTATCGCATTGGGCGGCGTAGCAACACCTGTAGCAGCCGGTGACGCATTGCTGCTGTGCTTGCCATTGACGATATTGCCATTTGTGTTGCCATTGCTGGAGACTAAGAAAAAGACGGGCGGTGGATTACCGCTGCTGCCACCAGCACCACCACCACCACAACTGTTGTGATGCTTGGCACTCAATTGCTGTTGGTGATGATGTGAGGCGGCTGACGCTGACATGCCATTTGTATGGTTGCCACCTGCAAGCAAAGAGGAGAGAGGATGTTATGTTAATAAATTACGGTAGAATGAGTAATGCACTTCACAGTTAATTAGATAAAGCTAAAGAATGGTAACTAGAAATAGTTGAAAAAATTTTAACGCAAATAAATTTATAGCCGTATGGCCAGCAAGACAAACTACCAGCTGAGTGGTTTTTTTTGCAGTACACAAAGCAAGGCATGGAAAATTATCTAACGAAGTCATAAAGAAGCAGAAGCGGTGAAGAATTTTTCATATGCAGAGTCAATACTAGAAAACTGCGTATCCATCATGTCGGACATGGGCTGTACCGAAGTGATGTATGGCCATAGTTACGTTTGAACGTATGTTGGTAGCTGTGGTGTTGAGCTTGATACGGCATTAGAATGTCTCCTGGAAAATAGAAAAACACTGATTGCGTACGCTCATAAGACAAATTCTATTGACCACAGAGGAAAAAAGAGTCGAGATCTCAAATGAACGTTTAAAGTGTGATACCACGTTGCTTTTCTATAGAAAGTGGGTAAGGCATATAACCTATATTAAGGCCGCCTTGTGGAAAGTACCTTCTCTAAAAGTTCTTTCTAATAGCAGTCGCCCCGCGGCAGGCAATGGCAAGCCTCCGGGTGTATTTCTGCCACGAAAAAGTTCCTTATAAAAAATATTTGCCGTTCGGAGTCAGCTTAAAGTTGTAGGTCCCTCCATTTGTGGAACAACAAAATGACGTATCGCACAAATAGGAGGAGGAACTCGACCAAATACCCAAAAGGGGTGTAAGGGCGAATTCTGCCATCCAGATATAATACATTTGTGTCGGCGCTCTTTCAAATTCTCGAAGCACTTCTTACATGTAACAAAACACTTCAAGTACCTAAAATCTTCTTCGCTTGGATTTTTTAAATTTATTTATTCATTCTTTTAAGTACAACTCAAATAGATTAGTTTAGGTTAGGTTAGGTAGTGATGGTTTCCCAGAGAGTGGGCCCACTTGGACGAATAAGTTTGGTTCATCCTTTGCATTGCAAGAGAGGAAAAAGAGGTGAAGGAAAAGGACGATAGAACGAAAGGGAAAGGTGTGGGGAGGGTTGAGTGTTTGTGGACTATGAATCGTGACTAGTCTGCGGTTGTTTTAACCTCTTTATGCTGCTGATGAAGTTCATCAGATTTTTGTTATCAAGACCCGCTATATCAGCAGGCGCAGATAAGAACTGAGAACCAAGATGCTTGAATCTTAGTCCCGCGAGAGTTGGCAGCTGAGGAGCAGGTGCTGATACGATTCCCCCTCATCCTCCATACAGCTGACGCAAAAAGGACTCGAAGTGATTCCGAGTCTCAAGGCATGTGTACCCCGCGGGCAGTGCCCCGTGAGGATGCCCACGAAATTTGAGAGATGAGATTTCGTCATCCTCAGAATAACCCTCGAATGCCTCCTATCCAAACGTGGCCAGAAGGACTTCGCGACCGTACATGTTCGTGCTCGCTGAGTTGGTGCAAAGCCCATCCTTCCAGGAGTAGAGCGCAGGCTTTCAAGGGGATCCCGATCCTCTCCTTTCGCGGGCACACCGCCTCACATGTCCTTTGTCTGGTCAGCTCGTCGACTTCGCAGTTTCCAGCAATGTCACTGTGACCAGATACCCAAACTATCATTATATCGAAGAATTCTGATGCAATCGAGAGAGAGACCAGACATTCCCTGACCAGTTTCGAGTGCACCATAATAGAGCCTAGGGCCCTAATTGCGGCTTGGCTATCGGAGTAAATATTTACCTTATTAACAATTATTACGCTAGTAAGTAGCCAGTCAGCTGCTTCTATTGCGGCCACCACTGCTTGGAACACACTGCAGTGATCAGATAGCCTGAATTTAAGTTTGATGGGGAGCTCTTTGCATAAATCTCCTCCTCCCACCCTACCGTCCAACTTCGAGCCCTCTAGGAAAAGGTTAACCAAGCCATGTCCCCAAGTGATACCCCCTGTCCATTCCTCCCTTGATGGAATATGGGTGGAGAAAGTTCCGCTTCGACTAAGAGAAGGCACGAATAGATAGGCATCAAATACATTTCAAATATGTACTACTTATACTTTTTTAAATGAATGCATTTAGTTGCAGAATTAATTGAAAATATGATGGTATTGTGGGTAAAAAAAAATTTACGCTAATTAAAAATTTTTTTAATTTTACTCATTAGGGCTGAACGTAAGATTCTTTATATTTGACGTCCCATGTACTTTACATATTATTTTACTCACGTATTTCATTTTAACCAAGGCGCATTCATTAAAGGTGGTGGCACTAGACCAACAACACACAACAATGTTGGCAAAGTATTGAAAAAGTAGAAAACAAAAAATTACTTCGCCTTGTTTAATTCTGGTTTGACAGCCTCATGGACACGGCGAAAGAAAACAAAAATAAGTCAGCTGATTTACCGACACCACCTTTAAAAGATTCGCCTTGGTTTTAACGTAGAAAATGTGACATTTTTTGCAGTTTACAAAGCAAGAGTTTTGGAGAATATTTTGAAATTCTTTCATTTCGAAAAAATATTCTTTGAAGAAAAAATCAAGAGCGATGGGGCTTGAAAGCGAGTTAAATATTCTCAAAGTTCCAGAAATCGGAACATTAGAAGCATGATGAGTTCTAGGCATTCCCGAGCAGAAAATATCGTGATTTCGTGAGCTTCGCCAAGAAATATTGAAATCAATTTTAGCGGGTGACGATGGAGACTCAGTCGGCTCACTTATCAAATCGAACACGAAAGTGATAAATAAAATGTAAATTTAAGTGCGTTAAGTGTCTAATAAAAAAAATTGTTTTATTAATTATCAAAAAAAAAAATAATAATAATAAAAATGTCATTTCGTTGCTTATTAAAAAAAACATTATCAAAATTTTTGTTTCAGTTGAAAACACAATGTTGCAGGTCCAGGCTCTTTTGTAAGTCCAAAAGCCATTTTATGGCCTCGAAAAGTGTAACTTCTCCTCTCTTATTCGGGAAGTAGAGAAAAGACAAAGCAGATCATTCCAAAGAACAATGATAGGTCACTTTAATCTAAGCTGATTTAAAATTGTATGGAAATAAGCTAGAACAATTCTGAAATCATCACAGAAATTTTATTAGGTGTGCCACTAAGTTCCCGCTGTTTGTCAATAGATGCCGTCAGCAGTGTTTGCTAGTCGATTCTAACATAACCTAAACGGCATAAACCAAGCTTAGACATATGGTAAAGAAACTGACTCGACACATTAGTGATTTTGTTTTGGTATCATATACTTTTGGTTTTGAGAAAATGTCTGATTTTGTGCCGAATAATCGACATTTGCGGGAAGTGTTGATTTTCCTCTTTCATTCGAAAAAAAAACGGCGGCTGAAGCGCATCAAAAAGTTTATGGGTTGCTGTTTCAAGTGAAACAACGTGCCGAGATTGGTTCCGTCACCTCAAAGACAGTGATTTTAATGTTGACGACCGTCCGCGTGCCGCGTGAATGAAGGCCAAAAACCTTCGAAGACGCTGAATTGGAGAAATTGCCAATGAGGATCCGTGTCAAACGCAAGAAAAGCCTGCTTCAGTATTAGGAGCTACCCGCCAATCCATTTCCAAGCGATTTCATCCTTTGGGAATGATTCAGGAACAGGGGACTTGGGTTCTTTATGAGTTAAAACCAAGGGATGTTGAACGTCGTTCTTTCGTCTGTGAACAACTGCTCCAGCGGCAAAAAAGGAAGGGGTTTCTTCATCGCATCGTGATGGGTGATGAAAAATAGATTCAGTACAGCAATCCAAAGAAAAGAAAGTCATGGTGACTGTCCGGTCATGCTTCTACGTCGTCCAATCGACCGAATATTGACGCTGCGAAGGTTATGCTATGTATTTGGTGGCACCAAGTTGGTGTTATTTATTATGAACTGTTAAGACCAAGCGAAACCATCACTGGTATCGGATCAGAATCGACTTCAATTAATGCAATTGAGCCAAGCACTGCGCGAGAAGCGGCCGCAATACGCGGAGAGGCATGAAAACGTGATTTTACAGCATGACAACGCTCGGCTTCACATTGCCAAACCTGTTAAAACCTAACTGGAAACACTGAAATAGGAAATCCTACCCCACCCATATTGCGCCGTCCGATTATCACCTGTTCCTATCGATGGCGCATGGTCTAGCTGATCAGCAGTTCCATTCATATGAAGACGTGAAAAAATGGCTTGAGCCTCAAAAGATAAACAGTTTTACCGCGACGGTGTCCGAGATCTACCAGAAAGATGAGAAAAAGCAGTAACCAGCGCGGGGCAATACTTTCAATGATTCACTTGTAACCATTTTTTTCAGAATAAAGTTTAATTTCCATCAAAAAAACAGCGAGAACTTAGTTGGACACCTATTAACTGAGCTCAGCTTACTAACATGGGAACTTGCCGGAAAATTGAAAAATGTCCATTGACACAATCAGGTACCTGCCTCAGGCCCCTCTTTTGTAAACGTATGAAGATTTTACGCCAGCGGTAGTGTGCACTCCTTCCACTATTCTCATAAGTGGTTCTGGAGGAAATGGAACATCGGAAAATTTGCGATAGCGCAGTATTTACGAACTATCATCTTGTCGTCGTCTGTCCAGAAACAGTTCCTTTCCATGTCAAACTTGGAGCTGCAGCTGCTGCTGTTGGGCCTTGCGCTCCCATTCAATGCATTGAAGTCGTAGCGTTATGTTTCCGGCCAGCACTCGAACCGCCTTCCACTTCGCAGTGGACGAGCACATGCCCCGCATGAGGTAGATAGGATATAGTTATGGATATATAATAAACCAACTTTGTACAACAAGTAAAATTGCACTGTTCTGGGCTCCGGATATCACTGGCGTAAAAGATAATGAAACTGCATGGCAGCCGGTTCTACGTTACCGGAATGACTCGGGTTTTTCCCGACCAAGGGCTGCCGCCCCAGTAAATTAGCCCTGTCTAGTGAACAGCATAATGAAACTGCTGATGAACTCGCTAGGGCGGTGTCGTAGGCAGATGTACACGGTCCACAACTATACTGTGGTATCAACAGGGCAGAAGCCAAATACAGGGTAAATAGTTGAGAGAATACTCAAAGCCTTCGAATTTAAGTGTGTTCTGCACAATTTATAATAAGGGTGAGCCTGCAAACTATATCAATTGCAGCAGTATTTTTAGTCTTTCAAGAATCGCAATCAGGCTCGAGCTGTCGAGGGTAATTTGGGTGAGGCTTAAACCCAGCATCAAACTTGATCTTTATCAGTGTGGCTTCAGACTCGGAGAAACCATAACTGTCCAGATATTCACAACACGTTAAATCTTGGAGAAGCTGCATGAAATGAAAACGAAAAAGTAATTTCCTATAAAACGCGGTGCCTGAATTTTGTTAATCCGGAAGACTAATACGATTTGTACAAAATGATGTTGAGCAATACCAGCAGCTCCATTTGAATTGAGGAAAACCTTATTAAGGGTGGTCTAGAAATTTCAAAAAATCGATTTTTTGCTTTTTCTATATTTCGCAAGTATAGTATCTTAAGAATATACTGTGAAATTTTCATGCGGAAATTCACAATATTATAGCTTCTACAGCTCATTAACCAGATAGAGATCGGTCCGCGCGCTCCTGGACCTCAAACTTTAAAACCATTTTTCTCAAAACGACCCTTTCCGAAACGACGGATATGAAAAATAAAATAAAATATTCAACCGAATCACTTGAAATTTTAATATGGCTATCAGCCGAACTATAAACATAATTTTATTTAAATAATTTCGTATTTTTTACAATAAAAACTAGTGAAAAAATACCCGTTTTTACGAAATCTTTTTCCAAAAGCGCGCCATTTTGTCAATTTTTAATATTTTCGATTTGTTCTAGTTTCGAGCATAACTGCACACTTTCTGTTTAAGAATCTTCTTGAATTTTGTGTTTAAGATGAGTACAAGTCTTGAAATCACCTACGCCGTCCGGGCCCGATTTTTCGAGAGGGCCATCTTCAGCGGCATTTTTATCATAATAAATATTGTTTTTAAAATAAAATAAAAAGTTTTTCGGTTGCTCAATAGATGTAGTAATAAACGCAAAAAGTGGAAATATCGTTTTTTTAATTTGTTATGCCAAAACAAAAATTGTGAAAATAGGTGAAACTTTCGTGCTGTACACCACCGGGTCTCTTTAAGCCGTTTGATATCAAACGAAGCTTCAGAGAGGGTGACTACTTTAATCTGATGTTGTAAACGATTGCTCGAACAGCAGCACTTAATCGCTCAAGCACAATTTTTTTTTTTCGGTTAAACATAAAATTACTGGCTTATGCCATCGCAAGAAATTTACATCATCTACTCAGCAACCGCGCGAAACTACCTTCTCGACGATGTAAGCGAGGCAAATGTGAGTGGCGGTGAATGAGGGCAAAACGCCATCAAGCAAAGCCTCAAAACCTTCGAAATCACGAATAACCTTCTGTCATCATCAGGACGTACCCACAATTTAGGTCAAGCGTAGCTTAGAGCTTCGAGTGTGGGTTCAAACTGTATGAGAAAAAAAAGGAATCACTCCGAACACTCCTTTTAAGCATTTCCAAAAAACTTTATCTAAAAGGATCTTTATATTTCAGCTTAATTTAAACCCTGTTAAGCACCTTATTAATCACTCAGAACGTTCACAGTTTATTGTCAATGTGCGCGTGACAAGCGAAAAGTTCAACAATTTCATTGCCAGAACGATTAAAATGATTAATTGATCGCAATGAGCATTTCATCATCATTGGAAATTTTGCTCATATATTCGCATTGTTGTTGTTTGCCGCCTAGTAACTGCCGCAGGCAACTACCCTTTCTTCTGCATTTTCGCAATTTTTTTAATTGTTTTTTAATTTTTTCACACACACACACACTTTCGACGATATCTGTTAGGTACTCACCTACTAGATTTGTTGATGATACTGTGGTATTTTTTGTTGTTGCACACACTGCATTGCTAGCAGTTGTGTTATCTGTTGTTGCACCAGCTGCTGCTGCTGCGGCTGCTGAGCTTGCTGTTGTTGTTGTTGTAGCAACGATAGCGACAGTCGTCGGTGTTGCCATGTGCGGACTACTTTTGATAAACCAGTTGGCCAAATGTCGTTGACGTTCGAATTCGATACTACTGCGTTGCATTTCGGATAATTTTATGGAATCAGTCATTTCGCTAGGCATCAGCAATTTAAGCGAAACAATACGAGAAACATACAAAAGATGTTTATTTTACTACTTTGTATGAGCAGCTGCCGACGTCGCGACCGTAAGGAAGGGCGTGCACGCCTGCGCAAAGCAGAATGGGGAAAAAATCACAAAAAAAGCACACACACACGCGTCCATACACACTGACGGCTAGTACTGGAATGTCGCACTACACTTTGGTGTTATTGTTGTTCGGGTTGTTATTGTTATGAATGCAGTAGCTTTTTGCTTCTCTCTGCTTGTTTTTTTTTTCTGCTTCGTATCACTTATGATTTATCATTTTATTTTCTAATTATAAATCTTTACGAAAATCACATTTCTTTGCTTTAACTCGTTTATGCATTTTTATTCACATTTTGGTTGTTTCTTTTTTTGCATTAAATATTTACACTTGCAAATTCATACGCCAAACCGTTGTCACTTGATTCTATTCTAATTCGTACTGCTGTGTTAGCCTGTCAACTGCCGGCCCGTATTTGGCATGATCTACAGCCCAAAAACACTGTTCACACCACCGCGCATTCAGTGCCTGTGACGATGACAACGCTGCTGACGGCAAACGGCAAACGAACCACATACGAACGACGAGTCGCTGTGCGGAAAAAATTTGCTGACGACCTTAACGACGCGACGTAACCCAGCTACTCCACAGCACTCACGTAGCTACATCGGTACACGACGACTACACTACAACCCGATTCGATGGCGCGTCGAATGCAACTGCCGGCCAACGTCAACGCCAACGACTTGCGAAGCTCCACTGTGTACGGCTGTGAATGCCCGTATGCTCGTTCGTGCTCCAAAAACACCACCAACAACAGCTCAAACGACAGTATGACCGCGTCAACTGAGCGCACCAACAATGAAATGAACTAAGTAACTGACTGCTGCTGTAACTCAGTCAATTCATGTGTTCGCGCGTCATCGTCATCGACACTTTGTATTGCACAGTTGTCGCTGTAAATAATTCTGCTGCTGCTGCGGTTGCTGCTGCTGCTGCTGTCGTTGTCGCCGACGTCTAAAAACAACAAACAGTCAGTAAGTCAGTCAGCCAGGCAGTTAGTTAGTTGACAGAATGGTTTTGGTCGCTAGAATGCTTGATTGGTGAGCGAGTAAATACGAGTGCGCGCAGCAATGAAACAATGAGTTGAGGAGCCACAATGTAAAGGAGAGACAGCTGTGTACTGCTGGCGGGGTTGGTTACCTGTAGATATAACAAGAATAACAGAAATGACGGTAAGCATTCATATATTGTAATAAATATAAATATGTGCGCATGTGTATGTATAAAAAGGGTGAATCTTCTACACGTATGAAACTTGAACAATTGATTGACAGGAAGTTAGGTTAACATCTTGGGAAACATTAAAGCGAAAAAACATGAAAAAAATAATATTATAATTGGCGAGTACAACTCTGTTAGGTGTTTGGCCGAGCCCCTCCTCCTATTTGTGGCGGTCATCTTGATATTGTTCCACAAATGGAGGGACCTACAGTTTTAAGCCGACTCCGAACGGCAAATGGTTTTTTATGAGGAGTTTTTTCTTGGCAGAAATGCACTCCGCGGTTTGCAATTGGCTGCCGGGAGGCGACCGCTATTAGAAAAAACTTTTTCTAGAATTGAACCTACGTACTCCCGAATGGTACTCACGCACCAAACATTCGGCTACAGCGGCCACACTTGGGAAGTGCTAGGCTATTTCAATTCATCACTTCTCTGCTTCCTGGTAAAGCACTCCGCTGCTCTCCAAGCAAAACATTTGTATGCGAAAACAAGAACCTTTGTCTTTAGTCGCTTATCTCACAAGCGGAAAGTCTAGGCCAGTGTGTCTAAGTACAAGTAGGGATTTATTTTGCAAACCAATTCGCAAACTTTCAGGTGAAATGCTTTCAAAGGCAATGAAATTCGATAAAAAATGATATATATTGAAGGGACATTTTTTTATTCAACATTTATCTACTCGCTAAAGAAGCCCGTTACTCACCAAGCGAAATTTTTCTACATGAAAGCAACAGTTTGCCAATATACAAGCTACTTTGTGGCGTCCATTAAAAAGTATGCCATAAAGCAGCAGCTAAATTTAGCGTTGCCTTAGTTTTGACTATGAATACTGTTTTTTTGCTTTTAGCCACTTAGCGATGCATAGGCCAGTGCTTCCAAATATTGCTTACGTTCAGGTGAAATGAGTTGTAAAGCAATGAAATTTCATACCTCATTTCATTTTCAGTTTATCAAAACAAAAATAATGCAGTGCTGCCAAATGTTGGATTCAAGAGAAAAGTTTCGTCTTTTTTCGTCACGCTCAAGCTGGTTGGTGAATCGAAAGTAGTTAATAAAAATTTACTTGCAAATCGGTGCAGAAATTTAAAAATAAAAATAAAATATTGGCGCGTACACTGCTGTTAGGTGTTTGCCCGAGTTCCTTCTTCTATTTGTAGCGTCCGTCTTGATGTTGTTTCACAAATGGTTTTAATGCTCTCAGAGCGAAGTTTGTTAAACTAGGCTTTTTCAATAACAGGTGTTATTGGTGAATGGATTGTGCTATCGAGAGATGATTAACGATTGTTTATGGCCGGAATTGGACTGGTATTGATCTGGACAATATTATTTTCAATAAGACGGCGTTACGTGCCACACAAGCAACGAAACCATTGATCTTTTACGAAAAAGTTTCCGGACCACGTTATCTCTCGAAGAGGTGATCACAATTGGCCACCGAGATCTTGTGATTTAACACCTTGTGTCTTTTTTATGTGGGACCACGTGAAAAAGAAGGTCTACGCCTACAGCCCAGTGTCAATTCAAGACCTCAAAGATGGAATTCGTGAGGCTATCGAGGACATAGGCCAGCCACTTTGCAATTTGGTTAAGGAAAATTTCATGAAAAGGATATTGTCCTGTAAGCGCGGTCATGGTGGTCATTTGGCTGATGTTATTTTCCTTTATTAACGGCTATACCATCCTCTTTATAATGAAATAAGCATATGTTCATTTATATTAAAAAATAACATTTTTCTTTGAATATCAAAATAACACCTCTTTTTAAGGGGGAAACCGGTTTAGACCGATAAAAAAAATCGATTTTTTTTTATTGCGTAATCGCTGGTATAGCTACTCAAGAATATGTGGTAAACATTTTGAAGCGACATTCGCATTATTCCCGATTCTATGAGCACTTAAGTGACTGTCCGTCGGTTCCGCACCGTAGCGCGCGTTAGTTAGAACGATGTTTTTCTCGAAACTACTTTTTTCAACTGATGGGCATTCTAGCTTAAAAAGTTATCAACCAATCGTTCTAAAATTTTTCGGGATTTTTTTCTTTCAATTCTAATCTATACGAACATTATTCTGGGATTATATTATTATTTAAAATATGGGGTTTTAAGCAAAATAGATGAAAAAATATGATATAAAAAAACTACTACGCCTCAAAAGCATGCAATTTTCAATATTTTTTTACCACAATTAGGTTCATATTCTTAGGAAATATGTTGTTAATAAAAAGAAAAATTGCTGTTGATTTCAGCGAAAAATTGCAACTTCAGAAATTCCCACCAGCAAGACACTCGGATGGCGATCGTGCTTGGACATCACGCTCTAACGCCACTATCTCCCGCGGAAATAGCTTCAAACAAATTTAAAAGTGTACGTTAAAATATAAATAAAATATCCTCTAAACTTAAACAATTTCAGATTATTCCTTCTTTGTTCAAAAAATTCTCGAAAAACACCAAAATTTTTCCCCCCTTAAAAAACCCATCTATCAAATCTAGCACGAAAATGTGCTGAAAAATTATGTTCATCGTAACGGCTACCACAAGAATGGCCGTGGAAGACATTTAAATAATCACCATTCCATAATTATTCCTAAGGGTTGTACTTTCGCACAAAAAATACTATTTTTAGCAAATAATCTCCCGTTTTCTACTCAAAGCTATTTCAAACGTTAGTTATGGCCCACCCTGCATGCATAATAATAACAATACTCGTAATACTTATAACAATAGTTTGCTGCGGCGCTGGCTATAATAGGCGAGGGTAATGAATGCCTATTGGTAGTTAGAAGTGTTATTGTTCTTGTTGTATGACATGGGGTATTGTGTTAGTAGAATTTGCGGGGAGCATGTGAGTAGATATACTCGCACTTATCTACATTCGTATGTATGCCCGTAAATATATTTGTACGTGTGTATGCATATAACAGGTATTTCAAAATTTAAACTCAGCCTGTATATACCCTTAATGAATTAAAAATAGTCTCCCATATAGGTCAGTATCGCTGATTTTATTTTACCGGCACGAGCTGGGATCAGGGACTGTGAATTCAACTATATTTGTTATCCAAACAAAAACCACAAGAAAAAAAGGATAAATTGATGCTTTAAAATATCTTATCTTGATTTTACATATTTATTTATTATCACTGATTCCAAACAGTGCTGGTAGACTTCAAATTTCATCTCCTTTTAACGCGTGCCGCTATGCTTTCTCAGCTTCATTAGATGTGGATATGTAAAGTAGGTTTCCACCTTTCCACTTTTTTATGGAGAAAAACATTTAATTTGTTAAAAAATTGTTTGAAATTTTTTTGCGAATTTCCAAATTTTTGTTCCTTTTTTTTACGAGTAATAGCTGATTATGAAAAAAAAATTGATTTTGGTAAAAAGTTTTTTGAAACACATTTTTTAGAAAAATAGCCCCTCAACCTTTTTCTTATTTTTTATTAATAAAATAGGAAGTAAACGGAAAAAATTAAAAAAAAAGTTATAATTTTTAGATTTGTTCAATGCTGAAAATTTTGGTACAGAACTTTTGAAGGAAAAATATCTGCGGTTATTTTAAATACTTTTATACATTATTTTTTAATATTTGAGGATAAAATAACATTGTTTCCAACTTTTTTTAGAAAAAAATTTGATTTGTTAGAAAATTTTGGAAATTTTTTGTTTTGTCGTGTTTGAAAAGCAGCCCCTCTCAATTTTTTTTTAATTTTTTTTTCATTAAAAACCATTTCATTTGAAAAACCAGCACCGTTAAATTTTTTTCTATTAATAATAAAAGAAGTAAACTGAAACAATTTTGAAAAACAAAAAAAAATTTATAATTTTAAGATTTCTTCAATGTTGACAGAGCTTTTGAATTTGCAGAGCTTTTGAAGAAACAAAGCTTTTCAAGGAAAAATATGTTCAGCTACTTTAAATTTTTTACAAATAGTTTTTTAGGATAAAATACACCTTTCTCCACTTTTTTTTTAAAGATATTAATTTGTTAAAATTTTTTTTATGAAATGAGCCGCTCAGTGCACACATCGAACTCCATAAATCGAAAAGTTGAGCAACGAGATGATGTAATGTGTTTTGCTTTTAAAAATTCCTCTGATAATATTAATTCAAATATATAATGTGGAATGCATAATTGCAGATATAGCTTTCATCTAACGGTATATAAAATTATTAGAAAGATTAGCCAACAAACAATCGTCAGTAATGTTACAGTATTTATGTGACTGATGGAGTTAACCGATTTGGCAACTGAAAAAAGTTATAAAGTTAATTTAAGTCTTTTCATTTTTAAGTATTTATTACAGAAAAGGTTAGTTATTATACATTTTTATCGCAGCTTTTTCATAAAAATGACTGTTGGAAGTTCGGTTATAAAATAATGTTCGTAATAAATTTAAAGCAGCTTTATGTTAGCGGCATTATACTTTGGGATGATTCAGCAATATTATAAATAATGTCTTCTTTATAAGCTGTATACGAGGATTCGTCATTTCGATTTGTTGACAAGTTCTTATAGTAATCGTGTTTAACAGGAGGAATGAATTTTAGCAGGTCTATCATGTCTCTCCATTTTTTCTTTATGACAGTTCTACATTTAGGATATAATAAAGGCTGATCTATATTTTTCAAACTTTGCGGTCTACCCACTAAAGATTTTCTTATATTAATGGCTTGAAATTCTGTATCTTCACTATAGTCACATTTGAATTGTATGAGATAGGGTTTGGACCATTCTAACTTTATCCAGCGTATTTTAAGCCAACTTACTGGAAGCCCTGTGACGGTTACTTCTCTGTTAATGATAGACTGTTCTAAAGGTTTTGTTGACAAAAAATCTTGGTGAGTCATTTGGATCTGGTGAAAAAATGTTCTGATTTTTTTCGCACATGACTCAATAATGACAAAATGTGAGTCATTGGGCAAATAGCTGTGCCCACTTACTACTTCTTTTTCTCCCAATCAATGTGTTTTTTGGATTTGTACTATTGCAAACCGATGAATCCAAGGAAAACGATAAACGGTACGATATAATATTTATTTCTTCAAAAAAAAAATTTGGGAGTAATGTTGAAAAGACTAAGAAGTACACAGTAACATTCAGCGTGCGAGATCACTCCTATACTAACTACGACTTGCATTGCGCTTCTTTTTAACAGTTTATGCGATGCGATTTTGTTAGGAATATTATTGAGAGGGAGAGAGCATCTTTGGCTGTTTAAAAACAAATAAGCGTCGATGCACGACCAGAACAGATACGGCGTTACTGAAACGATATATATTAGAGTATGGAGTTAATCGAAATGGCTTCTGAAATAAATTACTTATTATTCAGTTGCCAAAAAAATTTGCCATTTAACGATGCCAATATTTATTATTCAGGAAAGTTATTAAAAAAATAAAAAGTTATGAGTATACAAAGGGCTCTGACACTTAAATTTAAGATTTTTCAAAAAGTGGAGTTAATCGATATGTGCATTGAGCGGCACAATTGTGAAAAATAGTCGCTCTCAAAATTTTTCCAATTTTTTTCATTCATAGTTGAGACTGCATTGTATTCCCAGAAAAAAATTGTTTTTTAAAAAATAAATTTTTTTTTAATATATTGAAAAAAAATGTTGGCCAATTTTGAAAAATAACCTCTCTAAAATTTTATTTCTTATTTTTGTCATTAATAGCTGAGACTATTCTTATTCATGAATAACATTTTTTGTTAGTGGTTTTTTTGTTAAAAAGTTTTTTCTAACCAATTGTTTGTTTTTGGTAAATTGTGAAAAACGGCGCCCCTCAATTTTTTTTTATTATTATGTTTTTTTAATAGTTTCGACTACGCTCAATAATCCCAGAAAAATTTTTTTTGGAAAAAAATTAATTTTTTTTTTCAAAAAAAAAACTAAATTTTTTGTAAAAACGTTTTTTGAAACATTTTTGTTTTGTCAAATCTCTAAATGTTTTGTTTATTTATTATTAATAGCTGAGGCCAAATTTAATATTTTTCTGTAATTTTTTTTTTAATATTTTTTTTTTTTTTTTGATTTATAGACCAAATTGAATTTTTTTGGTAATTTGTTTTTAAATATTTGTTTTTTATTTATAGCTGGGACTATGCTCAGAATTCCCTGAAAATTTTTTTGGAGAAAAGTAAAATTTTTTTGTAAAATTTTTTTTAATGTTTTCAATTGGTCAATTTTTGAAAAACAGCCCCTAAATGTTTTCTTACTTTTTTCATTAATAGATGAAACTATGTTCAGTAGGCCCTAAAAGTTTCATAGTGGTATTCCTATGACTTTTCGAGTTATGTACACATAGTCATATATGTATGCACATCACTTTAGCGAAAAATATCGAAAATCACCTTACTAATGCACGCAGCGACGCTTCCATAGATTTGCAAATGGACGTAATAAATGGGTGCTTCGCTAAAGAAGTACCAATTCTGGTATACTCCATAACAGAAATCCGTTAAGAATTGCAGAAATTTGTGTTAAGCAAATAAGTTGAAGCATTTAATTATTCACAAACGCTTAGAAATATTTCCAAATTCTAATTCAATTCTGAATACCTACCAAAAACAAAAACAAAAATATAAAAATTATAAGACAAATTTCAATCACGGAATCTGGCATTCTTGACCTTCTACCAAATGACGTGGGCACAGTTTGAACTATGATCCCTAGAAGTATAAAGATAAGAACTTGTGGAGCTTAAAGTTAAAAGAAAAATAATGCAAAACGAGCAAAGCTGCAGCAGCTCCATGCCGGTATCGATGAAAGGGTTGGGTTGAGACCAAGATAAAGTGGAATTAATTTACTTCCAAAGGGATAGAAGAGATTGATTGAATATAGACCAATTTGAAGGAGTCACTGCCACTAAAATCGGGCGCATAATAAATGTAATCTGAACTACCTGGGGGCAGCGCGAAAAATATTTCAGGCACTTTAAACTTCTCATATCAGTAAATCAAGAAAAATTGCCATGCGCGCTTAGAGGGGAACCATTCTGAATTCTCATTTAGTGCATAAATTTGGTCCTAAAAGTAAACAAAAAAAACCAGATTCATTCATTTATAAGAAAATTGCATGCCAGTCACATGCATTCTGATATATTTTAAAACCTTTTACTTAATAGGCGCAGCATAAGCTGCTCGAGAGGTTCGTGATCAGGCCGGCCAAGAGTCCTGCATCACTGACATCTGTAGACTTATTAGAGATTCACAACAGTTTAACTAACGAGCTGCTACAGCACTCACTCGTGAGCAAGCAAGAGCCGCTAATTGATTTCTGAATGACTACTTAGCGAGTACTAATTATAGCCAACCATGGAAGGTGCTTAGCATTTGCTGTACAAAGGAATGAGGTCATAAACACAACGTACGGGGTTTGATTCAATAAATTATAAAAAACGAAATTATTTATACGATAAGCAGAGGTTCATAGTAGAAAGATAAATGCGAACGTAGGGGTAAAATAAAGAGATAAAAAGCTATGCCATTCGCTATCATCACAGTTGCTACGGACGATGCCTTCCCAGAATTGAATTATTGCACAAATTGTAGTAGACTTCATTAGAAGATGATTTCCATGCGCTGAGCTGTCACGCGCATGAAACCAAAAATGTGCCATCCAAAAAAAAAAAAAACTTGTTTGAGAAATTAATACCACAGCGGGTCCGCAGTAAAGCATAGTGGGTTAAAAGTATTAACGCTCTTCAATTAGTTCTCACCCACTTCGACAATCGTGTGCTGTCTAATTTTAAAATTACCCAAATACTTTGGAGCTCAAAAGAATAAAGAGATAATTTTGAATGCCGAAATTTATGTGAATTGTACGTAATGATTTTTGTGTTACTATTTTTCCGGCACTTGAGAATTAGATATACTCGTATACTCGTCTATTCGTGAATTTGGTAGAAAATAATGCCAAAAGTTGAAATGAAATTTTGATTATTTTTTCTGGAATTAAAAAAAAAAGCCAACTATAATCTTTGCAACGATCAAACTTGAGACTTAAAAAATTTTATATAGTAGAATTATTTGCAATATTTGGTTTTTGTCAAGCACACCAAATCAGGAAATAATTTTAATACTTTCGAGCAGATAAGGACAGCATTGAAAAAAAAAAAAATTCAAATAATAATAATTTATATCTATAGAGGAAACGCGAAAAGTGCGCACGTTTAATCCGCACCTCCACCTACAATCAAGTACAGCTACATATGTACGTATGTCTCCCCTCATACACACACATAAAAGTATGTGCGAAACTGTGTATGTGTGTGTGTTTGTTCTTTGATGATTTGCGATAAGCTCGCTGAGCTGGCATGGCATTGCTCTGACTCGCGGCAGCTGTTAAAGTGTGATAATCAAAAGCGGTCAACGTCACTGCCGTACCGGCCGTCACAAAACGCCGTCCCTTAGGCTGCTGCTAGTGCTGATGGTGGCGGTGGTGGTAGCGATGGAGCAGATATTGGTAGCGATGGAGCAGATATTGGTGGCGACGGAGGTGCTGCTGGTGGCGGTGGTGGTGTGTTGGGGTGCCCCACTTCTAAATTACTCGCTCAACAAGTAACCGCTTGCGCCTTGGGGGACCGCCATGTATGTATGTAGGTACTTATGCATGAGTACATAAATATATAAAACACAAAGTCGAGCACGTTTGTACATTCGCTAGCGTATATCTATGAACACACAGACTTGGTTATTTATGTACAGTGAGGCCTGTCTAAGTTGAACACTGCGAGTGCCAGTAGTTTTTCTCAACTTGTGCGAGTGTTCGAGTAAAAAATTATTATTTTTATTATTAAGGCTTTCCGATTATAAGGCGCTTAGTGCCAGCTAAAAATAAATTATTATTATTTTTTATTTTACGCATTAAAGAATAACAGTGAAACTCTATATAGATGCAGTTATAGCACTGTATGGCAAACTATAGGTCAAGGTGTGGAGGCTGAGAAATTACTTTGCAGAATGATGACGTCGATAGGGTACTCGCATATTAGAACGCCGAAATGGCTTCACCCATTAGGAAGAAACACTCGTTTTTGGTGGTCAAATTAAGTTTTCAAATTTGTGATCGGGGTTGCTTTGAAAATATTGCCGTAATGTTAAAAGTACAATACATAAATGTCAAGAAAAAATATTATCAAAAGTAAAGGGTTGTTAAATTTCAAGGGCGGATGTTGAATGTGAACCACACCTAAACGTCAACGACACAGTTGGACTTCTTTCTTTGAGGTTATTTGCAAGAAAAAGTGTACGTCGATAAGCCAGCAACAATTCAAGAGCTAAAGGATGAGTTAAGTCGGCACATTAACGGCATAGAATCTCAATTACGCCTCAGCGTCATCGAAAATTTGAGCCCGCATGGAGGTGCGCCACCGAGGTCGCGGTTGGCATTTGGCCGATATTTTGTTCAATACGTAATTGAGCCATACCAATATTATCATAATAAAGAGAAATGAAAATAATTTCCTAAAAAAATTGTATTCCATTCAAAATCAACACCGGCCCTTGAAACTTAACCACCCATTATAATACCCAATCGAAGGTTTTAAAAAAAGGTGCCCAACGGCGGGTTAACTGACGCTGGTAAACTTCTAACTTTTCATTCAGCTAACGAATGTACTCTGTGGCTGAACGGCTTTAGATTTCAATGTTTAACAAAAGCTTCAGTCTCTCTCGCCCTGGCGCCAAAACAAAAATGACGTGTACGTCACGCGCACTACACCCTTTGTATCGGTTAGGCGGGAGGAGAGAAAGTATTCTAAGCACTAAGAATTAAAAAAAAAAATCTGAAACATTTTCTACAACCTCTAAAATGTGCAATTGAAGCGATGAAATTTTTGAAATTTTCGCCTTTTTTATTTTAGTGCCGCACATTTGGTTCAATTTCTGCAACTGTTCAACTACACAAGTTTTACTGTAAATATGTAGATGTTTATGCATAAGTACATATATTTAGTTTCTAACGAAATAATTACACTTTTTGTTGCTACTCTTATTTTTGTCTTTTTTTATTTCTACTAAATTATTTTTCCCGCGCTAACCCCTTTTCATAGTGCGTCGCCAATTTTTTCACGCTTTGTGAAATGTGACGGAGTGCTTGCCTATACGAGTACACGAGTATGTATGTATGTATGTAGGTGGGTATGTGTGAATGCACATTAAGTTGACGTGATTTTTATGGTTTGTTTGAGAATTTTCACTTACGGCATTTTTTCTCAATTAATATGTACAACAAGTGGCCTTCAGCGTGTAGGGAGGAGGAGGTAATTAAGTGTGAAGAGTATAGATTTAATAAAATAGTAATTAAGTTTTTTCTGATTTTAAATTTCAAGTGCTTGTTTATTTCTATAAAAATACAAAGTTTCTTTTCAAAGTTGTCGGGTTCTTGATAGAATATTTTGACAGCTAAGAGGCTGATCGCTGGGCAAATGTCATATGCGGCAAGTGCGATTTGACAGCGAGGGTTTTCAAATAATTTAAGCTTCAAGACAGAAGAACAGCTTAAGAGGACAGATACCTGTAAACGGCCATATTTTCCCTGATTAAAATGATTTAAAATGATTTTTTTAAATTATGTTTTTCAAAATTGGCATACAGTTTATTTATACATTAAAATAATAAAATGTTTATTTTTTTATTTTAATCATTTAAAATGGCCGATGTACACTCAATTCTTCCAGGAAGGTCGCAGCGGGGCTTCTCAATCGGCGGGCATTGTAGCAGCGGCGTCAGTGACCTGAATACAAAAAACTAAAAATTTGTTTGTTTACGAACGTCATAATTTCTATATGAATTTAAAAAAAATGAAAAAAAAATTCGCGGAATAAAATGCTCCTAAAAAAAATTAATTTTGGGGCGACTTTCCTACGATTTTTGCTTCGAAAAAATTATTTTTTTGAAAAATTTTCGATTTGTATATTCACATAGTAAGTAATATCATAGAAAAGATGTGTGCAAAATTTCAGGGAGATCGATCAATAACTTTTCGAGTTATCGTGTATGCCAATTCGAAAAATATAGTTTTGAGAAAAACGCGTCAAAAATTTGAATATATGAAAATTCAACCTCTCCCAGCGCTCGAACGCAAAGAATAGAGTCGTCACGCTTGACGATCTACAATATAAGAAATACTTAAATTTACGTTCCAAACATTTTTTGACATATTCTTAAAGGATTATATTAACATTTTATAAAAAACAAAAAAAAATTTTTTTCGAAATTTTACAGGTATTTGTCCCCTTTAAGTATTACATTCCATTAGTTTTTTAAATTTAAAAAAAATGCGCACTTTGGCGCACTAGGCCTTTGAAGAAACAAACAGAATACTGAATTTTTAAATAATTTTCTTTGTTCTATTTACTTTAGATGAAGCAGTACAAAGTTATGATGGCCACTAAGAAAAATTCGTAAAACTTTCTCCAAAATAATTTTTTGTACATATAAGTTGGTGAAGTAAAATGAATTTCGAAAATATCAGTAAACAATATTATCAAAAATAGAAATTCGTTCATGGCTCAAATGCCTCTAAGCCCTTAATGTTTTCTCTCAAGCACCAAGGTTTTTTTTTTTTAATTACGTAAAACATTCTGTGTTCCTAAAACACAATTTTCAACAAGTTTTCACAATGTCAAGAGATTAACTCTCATTCTAACTAAGGCCTTTGATATATCAGAGTCACTGATAGTCGCTGCAGACTTCGAAGTTATTTGCACGAGCGGATATGGTCTAACGACTATATATCGATGCGGAAATTCAGCACTACAGCCACCTGTTGCCTGGGTGCAATTCGAATGTAAAACCATCTCGCCATCTTGGGCGAAATAAATGCGCATATGGTCAACTCGGATCCATACCAACTGAAATTTCATAAGTGAACTAGTTCTGGATGAAGTATTGTGAGTAGTAGATGACGCATTAGACTTTATGGTCTCCTTAGTATAAGCCTTTATCTAACCTTTGGGGTTAAAAAATACAGCCTTTCTGTAGTAATGAGTTTTGCAAAGAGCCTAATAAATCTACATAACTTTTATAATTTCACACAACTCAGGTAAGTTGTAATCTGGAAGGTCGATTTCTATATAAAATTTAGTAACTATAAAGTCCACCCAATTTCTATAAAAATTGTGTGTTGCTCTAGCTAAGCAACGGCTGGAAAAACTCTCTCTCAGACAGTCTGTGGCATCTACTTGAATATTCACTACTGAATGTAGCAGCGCCAGAGAGTGAATGCATCGATTGAAGCTTTGTAAGTATCGCAGACTTAAATATTTCTGAGGAAAATAAGCCACATCACTTGATTCCAGTTCACATTACAGCGATTAGATTAGATTAGATTTGTGGGGGGCTGGACAAGTTCAAGCACTCAGTCAGTAGACCATTGTACTACACCCGGATAGATATCAGTAGAAGGAATAGAGATAGGAAAGATAAAAGGTGGATAGCAAAAACGGATAAATTAGTTTGAGGTCTCTCTTCCACAAATCTCTTGGATTCATTGATGAACTTTAAGGGATCCGGAAAAGGAAGAGTATAAACTTTCTCCTTACTCAGTGTTTCGCAACCCAATATCCTAAGTCTGATTCTGGAAAATGCAGGACAGCTACAAAGAAAATGCTCTGCAGTGTCGTCATTCTCAAGACAGGATAGGCATATCGGGCTCTCTACGACCACCATGGCAGCCATATGCTAACCACAGGTGTTGTGCCCTGTGATTACACACACCAACACTCTCAGTTCCTTTCTGCTGAGTTTTAGGAGAAAGGGCGCTATTTTCCTGTTTAGTTCTTTCACAAAGCACTTGGCAACTCTGCACGAGTTCAACTAAGACCAACGACCTCTGTGGGTAGACCTCATGAAGTTGTCAATCCATAGTTGAATCGATGCGGAATTGACACCTAGGAAGGGTTCAGGGCCTAGTGGCCTACTTGCAGAGCCTTCATTTGCCAATTTATCAGCCAACTCGTTCCCTGCAATACCACAATGACCAGGCACTCAAATAGGAGTAACTTTGTTGTTTTGCAACACTGTTCAGTTTTGTCTTACATTCACCGACTAACTTGGAAGAGCAGCGTCGGTTAGCAAGGGCTTTCAGTGCAGCTTGACTGTCACTATAAATTCCAATACTGTTGCCCCGCCACTTTTTCTCAATTAGCCAGTACGCCGTTAACAGGTTCTCTGGACTTAACCATTGATCTCTATCTGGGTTCAAAACGTCACACTTCCTACCTTCCTACATTACAGCGAGTTTTATATAAAAAATTTGACCCACGCTCTTACAAAACCGCATTAACTGAATAACATAGGCAACCTAATCTCTTGAAGCGCAAAAACTTCTCTCTAATATCTGGAATAAATATTATATACAAACCTTCTGCATCAATGAAGCTCTTTTTAAGCTTAGTAAAACCTGTTAAGAAGCATCCATCAAAGTGTCAATCAGAGGTGAATGCAGGTTGTAGATTATCGGATATGTGATGATTGGATCGTATTTTTCGGCCATGAAATTTATTGTCATGTTTGGTCTAATAGAGTCGGCTATCAAGCCTTGTTGGAGGTCGATTTTTCATCAAGATTAAATTAACTTTTCATCATCAGTGCACTTGGGATATCTAATTCTAACGATACAGTGTCACATGACACGCAGTTGATCCAACAGTTGGCTCCATTGAAGCGAAAGTTTGCTAATGGTGAAATATTAAAGCGATTTCAGACCGTTGATTTCCTTTTTAGATAATCATTTAAGCCACGGGATGATGCCACTAAACCAACAACATTATAGAAACTCAGGAAAATCTGCGAAATGCGAAATGATTTATGTCCCAGCCGATATGTGAGAAGAAGCCGTGGAAACGGGTGCCCAAAGAAACGCTCACTGAATTCTATGCTTAAATCTGGCATGTGGACTTAACTTGCAGTAAATTTTAGAAAATATATTTTTATTTATGTTTTTATTTTAATAATTAAAAAATTAGTCAACATATTTATAAGGAAAACTAACTTGGTACGCTTTCGACCTAGCAAATTAGGCTACTTTATTTTGAATAAAAAATTCTTATATCCCTATGAGAGCTCCCTTAACTAACACTATTTGAGACACCTATAATTGGAGTCCTATCACTACTTGAGACTCCTGGATTCTATGGTATCTTTCTAGATTTTCTCTCTCTCAGCCGGTTCTATCCATGGTGAAAATATTAATAGAGGTGTGGCCAAATTTAGACCGTTAACCGGCTTTCAGCGAATTTGAAAGAACCAGCTGATGGGCTGCCGCAACCGGAGTCATGACAGTGGCTTGCTTGCGAAAAAAATAGATTTATGAAAAAAAAATCAACACAGTTTATTTTTCACTACCAAACCTGGTAATCTATCATCCTTAGGTTCTATTAGATGGAGCAGTGAGGATATGTACGCCTAACTCATACCACCCCGCACCCCTTTAGTGTTCTCGTTAGGTCGAGCTCTGACTGTGGCAGGAGCTGCGATCGTCAGCTGACTTTTTGATATGAACATATCGAACTTTAGCATGACTTAATTTTTGTTACGTAAGTAGGAATATATACAAACATACATACATACATATCCATAAGTATATATAACACAATTTTTCAATTTATAATTTGCTGCTGACATTTATGTTCTCATTAATTGTCGTCGATAGGGTAAAAAACTATGAATCACAGTTCGACATACAAAAGTGTAGAAATATGCCCATATTAATATGTACGTACGTACGTATGTATGTATTTATAGATGTACGAGCAAAAAAATCAAACATGAAAGCGTAAAAGCTGAGAGGGAGGTCAATAACGTGCGCGCATTTAGAACCAGTTGCCAACAGCCACGGATTATGTGTGGGACGCAATGAAAGAGGAGAAGTGCTAGACGCTAAAAAAATATTTAAATGTTTCGAGTGTCAGGCCATAAAATGACTACGAGCAGCGAAAAAGCAGACATGGGGAACGAGAGAGAGCGAAATTATATATAAAGAGAGAGAGGGTGAGAGCGACAGTGAGGAAGAATACAAAGCGAACGATAAAGGCACGGCAGGTAGATAGGAAAGTACGCCGACTGTAAACAATGGAGCTGTGATTTAACGGTTCATTGGTATTATAAAAAAAAGCAACACAAAGAATAAATAATAATTCTATGCAAGGAATGTGCAATCAAACGAATCTATTTATTTAGATACAATGCACGGCTTTACAAATATATTTAGGCATGTAACTTCTTATCTTTAAACTCATACACGTACATATGTATGTATGTATGTACATATAGTATGATATATATCAGGCAATGTGGGTGTGTAATCAAGCGCTGTGAACCTGAAAATGTGGCGAAGAAAACGTGGGCGGTAATCCGTCAAAGTAATAGAATATTTAGCGTAGTCAGAAAATTGCAAATCAACCAAACGTTATTAAGAAAGTTTAAATCAGTTTTACAATAACAAAGCACATTAATGCAAAGCCACAAAAACCACAACATTCCATCCTCATGAATCGCTCCAATTGAAAGCCGATTGAATGAGGTAAAGAAAGTAAATAATTTAAAATGCATAGCTGTGTCGTCGCTGTGGCTGAGTTTCGTGGAATGATGTTTTGATTTTTATTTTTGTTTTTTTATTTTTCATTTTCCCCCATATTTGATACTCATTAGCTTGCTTTGGCTGGTGGTGGTGGTTGGTTTACTGTGAATTTATGTTAGTTGCCAACGGGGAAGACCTTGAAATTGACTTTGAACTACTGTGTGTTTGTATTCTCCGAAACGAATGTAGCTTTAATTGAATATCGAGTGCACTGGGTGATGTCCGACGATAAGTGGTTGTAAGTGTTGTTGCTGTTGCTGTTGCTGCTGCTGCTGCTTTGATGCGTAATCTTATCAGGTGAAACCAATAAGTAGATTGACTAATATTTAATTTCGGCGAATATTATACTTGTTGGGGATTAAACGAGGGCACATATATGAGACTATTAAATGCGTATACGGAAGTGAAGGCAAAGGTACGGCCACAATAAAAACGTGTTTGAATGAGAGCGAGACATTTGAAAATGTTATCATGTTCGAACAACAAAAAAAAATAAGTGAAATAAAATAAAATTAGAAATAACACAAACAAAGTAACGAAATGAAATCATTAAATGTAACATAGCAAAATATAGCAAAACATGACCTAACGTAACACAGCATAAAATAATATAATTAGGAGTTCTCAAGTCGTGGTATTTGCTTTATTTTGCTTAAAAAATGGGACACTTGTAAAGGTAATTTCTTTTTGTTGTTTCACAAGCATGTTTGCAGGAATAGTTTTTGTAGTAGTACCTGAAATAGTACGGAGATCACGCGTTTACTAAATAGAGCAAACAGGACCAAATAGATGGACTGGTGAGCTCCCAAAAAATAATAGAACAGAACAACTTAGCATAATGAAACTTAATACAACATAAAAATTGTTAGTATACTATGGTATGGAAAAACATAAGACATTAAAACTTAACATAACAAAACATAACAAAACATAACATAAAAAATCTTAGCATACCAGAGCATGGAAAAACATAGTATATTAAAACTTAACATAACATAAGAAAACAAAGCATAGCAAAACTTAACATAATGAAACTTAATATAACATGAACTATTTTAGCATACCTACATAGCATGGAAAAACATAGTATATTAAAACTTAACATAACATAACAAAACATAACATAAAAACTTAATGTAACATAAAAAATCTTAGTATACCAGAGCATGGAAAAACATAGTATATCGAAACTTAACTAACATAAGAAAACAAAGCATAGCAAAACTTAACATAATGAAACTTAATATAACATGAAATATTTTCGCATACTTACTATGGAAAAACATAAGATATTTAAGCTTAACATAACATATACAAAACAAAGCATGGCATAACATAACATAATACAATATAATACAACCTAAAATATCTGAAAATACACATAGCATAGAAAAACATAATCAAAACTTAACATAACATAACAAATAAAGCATAGCAAAACATGACAAAGCATAGCAAAAAAATAACATAACAAAACAAAGCATATCAAAACATAGTACTTATAATAAAATGTAACCCTTTGCGGTTTGGACATGGTTGTCGTACTGGTCGGAAATAATTTCCGTTTAAAGAGAAGAACATGTAAAATTTTGAAGGATAAATGAGATTTATTAATTCTATACATAAATACAGTAAAAATTAGTATCGTTGCGGTGGTGGCTGAGAATAGACATACGACCGCAAAAGGTTAACATAACATAACAAAACTTAACAAACCATAGAAAAACAAAGCATAATAATATATATCATAACATAGCATTGCATACCAAAGCATAACATACTCAAAATTTAATAAAACATAACATAACATAGCATGGCTTACGAAAACATAACATAACAAAAGGCAGCATAACAAAACATAATACATATGATAAACAAAATAATAACAAAACTTAGCATACCATAGCATAACATAAGACAAAGCATAATATTATATATCATAACATAGCATAGCATACCAAAACATAACTTATCAAAAAATAACATGTGATAATATAACATAACACAACATAGTATAGCATAGCATGACATAACAAAACTTATCATAACGCTGCATAAAAACATACGTAATACAAATATAATTTATTCAACCTTAACATATTTTTTTGTTTATAATTTAATACAAAATTTAATAATTTAATTTAATTTTCAGTTAGGTTTTTTTTAAATATTATATTATGCATAAATGTACCTATAGAAAATTTATGTAAATCGGAAAATTTTGGTAGCGATTTTTATTTTGTGTAATATTTAAACCCACAAACTTTTAATTGAATATATCTTTCAGGCGCTGTTTTTGCATAACTTTTCTGAAAATTCATTAAAAGGCAGATAATTACATTGTTTTACAGAAACATTTTACTCCGGGTCAGTGAAGATGAAAAACTGTGGATGGCTAAAACGGCAAAAGCGTGAGGACTTAAGCAAACAAAAAATTAATAGAAATGGTGTTCCTTCCACGATTAATAACGGCAAGATAATAACGAAAGAGGCGCGTACTTCTGCAAAATGACCCACGAGCGACAGCAGTTGATGTTATCAGCTATAATTTGATGTGCAAATGAGCTCGTATATCTCTGTATGACGACTAAGTGAGGGAAATTTTTAAATATTTGCCAAACGCCCTGTCATAAAATCGTTGATTAATCGAGTCAATAAATCATCATAAACATTACTTTGTGCCACCTTATCGGCATTGCAAGAGTGCATATTTGGTGGAACTGAATCCGGTGTGAACGACTCCTGATGGTTTTGACAGTCGTAAAATTTGACGAGACGGATGATGATAATACTTTACTTGTGAGTGGAAAAAAGCGCAATTTAAGAGGAAGAGGAAGTATTGCTAAAGTATATGACTCTCATTTGCTCCGGAACTCACGAGCAGCTGAGCTAACAACTTTTAACTCTCATTTATGTGAATGTCATTCTTGAAGCCAAGTAGTCGTAAAAATTGTCAGAAATCTGTCTGAAGTCAATTAGAGATCATTAGATGCTTCTGAAGCCACTTTTCGGTTTCAATTTGAGGTCAATAGATTGCAAATATGATGTTGTTGCTCTCACCTAAATCTCAATATTAGTGTTAGCACGTTACGTTCTCCAAACTACGTAACGTAGTACGAACTTCCGATATTATCTTTGGTACTCCCCTTCAGTCGAGTTCAGATGAGATCAAAGACCTTGGCGTAATATTCGATGCATATTTTTTATTTAATAACCACATAAATTCTAACATACGAAAATCATATCCGAGTAGTACTAACTAGCCAATAACAGATATGAATGGTGCTTTACTGACCCCCAATGATGACCAGATGCGAAGATGGAAAGAACACTTTGAAGCAGAGACTCAATATGGCTGACGTTGAATAAAAAGGGAGTTCTCACTAAGATAATCCGCCTTATCAGAGCTCTTTAAGAGAGCTCCGAGCTGGCAGTTGTTCGCAACAGTAACATCGGCGACCCATTCACCAAAGGCACGGTTATCCCCTGTCGCTTCTTTTCTTCCCCATCGTCCTAGACGACGTTATGACCCAATTCACTCTGCACAAAAGAGGCAACGTATGGAGTTTCACGATACATCTTGAGGTTCTGGATTTCGTCGATGCCATCTGTCTCCTCTTTCATAAACTCACTGACATGCAAGCGAGGGCGGACGAACTAGTCACGTTGGCACGCACTCGCGGACTGGAGGTCAACATCGCCAAGACGAAGACTATGAGAGTCAATCACAATAAAGCAAGACATATAATGAAAAATGGCTGGTCTCTAACACCATCACATAGAGGCCACAATTGTACGTCAACAAATGCCTTCGCATCATCTGTATAAGTAGAATACTCTGACCGAACACCAACAGCAACGACGCGCTGTGGAGATCAACGAATGAGGAGCCCATCCTATGGCAAATCAAACGCAAAAAGTGGCGATGGATAGGTCACACGCTCAGAAAACCACCAGATAGCATGACGAGAATGGCACTGAACTGGAATCTGCAAGGGAGCAGAGTTCGTGGCCGACCGAGGATCCCTTGAGGAAGGTCGATGTTGCGCGAGCTAATGGAAGGCGACATCACATAGGACTGCGCAAAAACAACAGCCCAGAAACGTGTACGATGGATGAGTATTTTTGAGGTTCTATGACCCTGAGCGGAGTGAACAAGTGTATGAAGCAAATCGTGTGCTGCGTTGAGCTTTGTTCGTCAAAATAGTTCTAATTAGGGGTGGGATTATTTTCGAATAATATTCGAATAAACATTATTCGAATAAAACGAATAATACTATTCGTTTAAAATAATTCGAATAGTTCATTATTCGAATACCTTACTATTCGAATACCTTACTATTCGAATACCTCACTATTCGAATACCTTACTATTCGAATAGTTTACTATTCGAATACCTTACTATTCGAATACCTCACTATTCGAATACCTCACTATATATTCATTAACATCAGGGAGAAAATGCTTTTAAAAATATAAAAATTACATTGGCCCTTCTCATGGTGCATGCACTTGTACATAAACCGATTAGTAGTCCGCTAATCTAAATAAATGTTTACCAAAAATATTCGAATAGTGATGTATTCGAATAGCAAGGTATTCGAATAGTAAGGTATTCGAATAGTAAGGTATTCGAATAGTGAGGTATTCGAATAGTGAGGTATCCGAATAGCATTATTCGAATAAACGAATAAAAAATTCGAATAAATATTATTCGAATTACGAATACCTCTCGAATAAAAGATTTTATTATTCGAATAATTTTTATTCGAATAGTCCCACCCCTAGTTCTAATTTCACAGATCTCCACACTCTGAAATTACTCTACACATCTCTTGTTCGTCCAAAGCTTAAATATGCGACGTGCATCTGGAGATCTCTAAACTGGATAAAGAGGCAAAGCGAATTGTTCTAGTGGTGAACGAGGACAAAACGAAGTACCTCCTGTTTTCAAACAAACAGTCGGTGCTCTCGCGTATCGGCACCCACGTCACTGTTGACAGTTATAATTTCGAGGTTATAAAAAACTTCGTATATTTAGGAACCAGCACTAACACCGATACTGATGTCAGCCAGGAAATCCAACGCTGGACTAAGTAGACAAATGAGCAGTAAAGTCCTCTCTCGACGAACAAAACTAACACTCTACAAGGCCAAAATCGCGTAAGCGGTTATCGCGCCAATTAAGAAGAAGAAGAGATCTGGAGACCTCATAATAAATTCGCTATTGATATAATGAGTGCATTCAAAGCTTTTTTCTTACGCTTTCTTCCATTAATTTCTTCACTACCGTTCCTTCGTACAATTTCCGCCTCCTTTTGACTAACCCTAAGACCCTCGAAATTAGAAGGACTATTCTTTCCTTGTCTTTCGTGCAAGGCTTGGTAAGTGGTGCAATCGATTGCCTCGCATAACTGCTAGGTATTCTATTTCTTATTCCTGCGAGAACACTTCGGTTTGATTTATCTTTTTACCTTAAGACTCTCTGTACGAATTAGCCAAGAAATGCACCATTGGTGCGTTCACATTGAGAACTCAAGGGGATTTCGAATTCCATTTGGCTTGATTTTTCTTTGCCCAAGAAGTAGGGTTTTTCTAACTTAATGAATTCTATTTGATTTTAGTGCTTCTGCACTTCAGGTCTAAGTTGTCGTTTTAGTCAGTCAGAACCTTAGTAGTTTATAGACTTTTTTGAAACGAATAAATAATTAATAACAACCTTTTTGATTAATTTGATGTTTTTCCACATAGCTAATTAAAAGAGAAATTAGGTATTGAGCGAATCATGTTTTTGTTATCTCTGTATGCACGTAATTATGTGTGTGTGTAGCTCTGTACAGGCGGTTCGATATAATAACAACGACGAAATTTCAATTGTCTAAATCCCAGTTACACGTAAACTCACATTCATACGAAACATACCTACCCTTACGATAACTTATACACACATAGATATATGTACTTATACATCTATGTACATACATATATGTGTGTGTGTAAATAAATCTGATATATTGTATTATTGGTATATTTGGTATATTTGATATGCAACTGCGATATCAAAGCGACAGGGCAACACCCATTTATCATATTCGCATGCACATAAACTTTACGCTGCACTAAGGCACAGTGGGTCGCCCAATTTTTGGGTGGGGTTACTAAATGGTCCTCTAAAAATGCATATTCATACATACATATGAAAATACATTCTTGATTTTAATAGAAGTTGATTTTGTGCTTTTGGAATTATTTTGCTGCAGAGTGCCAAAAGAATGCACACACGCAGTTAAAATTTTATTTTTTAATTACTGAGTGATCTAAAGACGTATTTGTCGTAAAATTTTTATTTGTGCAAAATATGAAATGAAAACATTAAATTATTTATTTATTTTTCTTTAACCCTCCGTTGGGCATCCAGGTCTGGCCAGACGTTTTTCTACTTTGGACGTGAGTTTAACATATTTCTATTATAGCCAACGACTTGAGCTTGTAAATGACTTCCTAAAATTTTACCGATTTACGGATATAACCTTTTAAAAAGGATCCTCGAACAGGTCAAAGAATATCGTCTTACATCACTTTTTCTGAGCTCAGCAAATATAAAACGTTGCCAATGCCATGGCATCCAACATATTGAAAAGAAAGCAAACGTCCATCGACTTGTTGGTCGTTTTGAAAGCTCTACCAATAACTTATCCACCTGGTCTTACTGCATGGCGCTGAGTTCTGGACATTGACGAACAGAGATAGATGATTATAAGGAGCTTTTGAGAGAAATATTCATTCGCAAGATCTATCGAATGCGATGGGACCACGAGTTGTACGCCGGCATCGACGTAGTAAAGCGCATTAAAATTCAGCGGCTGCGCTGGCTAGGTCACGTTGAGGTCCAGCAAAGAAGTTGCTATTTTCGAATAAAAGTCGTGCTTATCTCCAAGCCGTCCTCCATTCCAAGTGATTTCCATCGTCCTCAAGACCAAGCCGACGACGACCTGACCGCCCTTGGTGTTTCTAACTGGCGTCAACGCGCGCAATGCAGAGGCGATTGGCGCAACATTTTGGTAGCGGCCAAGACCGACCATCGGCTGTAATTGCCAGCAAAGTAAGTAAGTTAGGAGAATTGGATACCAGTGTGTTGAAATGAAAGGAAATGACATCCCAGATAACTTAAAAAATGTCCTTGAACTTTCAGAATATATATTGCTTCCCACTTTTTTGCACTCATTGAGCAAATCCTAGTCCTGATAATCCTCTTCGGACCTCTGCAGAAGAAAGTATTTTGGATTGGAGCAGAGAAGGCAAACCATCTGACAAACGCTAGGTTCAATATTTCTAATACCATTTAAAAATTGGCGCACGCTACAGAATAGAAACCCGAATTTTGTGAATATGCTTTTCTCTACCATAAATATTCACGTCAATCGAACGGGTCTTTTCGGAAGTTAATATGTACATAGAACCTAGGCGACCGAAAAATTCCGCTTACAAGTCAAAACGCTGAGATCTATCTCATTTACTTACAATAATTTGGAACAAAGCTGCTGAACACTCGACGACTATTTGAAAGAAAAGCAAGATTTGTTGTGGAAAATTGCATTGTAGCAGAAGTGTCATGAGGGCAATTTTACATCGACTAATTTTTGGCTAAATAAACTTGATTATTTACATACAATTTTTAGAATTTATTTGAAGTGAAATATTTTTTTGATTTCGTTTTGAAACATTGCTTGCGCAATTAAATCTGTTTCTTGGATATTTTTGAGCGTACGATTTCAGAAGAAAATATTGCCTTTTTATTTATTTTTATTTATTCATTTAATAGTCAAAAAATTGCAGTATGTCTTACAGTCTAGGAAAAACTGATTAATACTGATTAATTTAATCAAAAATAAATAAAACTTATATTTTACCAGCTTCATTGTAAAGAATGAAAGAAAAGGTAACATTTCTTATCATTTACAGAGAAAGAATATTAGATAATACTAAGAATTCACTTCAACAATTCATTTAGTAACAATTTGAAGTGGTTGTTTGTTGAATAAAAATCTAGGCCTATATGATTTGAAAGCCAATTAAATTCTTTCAAAGTTCTAGAAGTCAAAGTATTGGAAGCATAATTAGTATACTTGTAGCCATCATTAACCAGAAATATCATGATTTTGTAGGCTTTGCTGAGGAATATTGAAATAAATTTACCGATGGGGAGTTAATTGAACCACTTATCAAATTGAAAACGAAAGTGAGGAAGAGAATAGTCAACTAGATATTAAGTGTTTTTAGAATGATAAGCAACCACCGATTTTTATAGGATGGAATTTGATGAGTGAAATTCAAAGATTGCAAAGCATGACGCACAAAAGCTTTCTGTAACAATTGGCGAGTTCAACCCCAGGAAATAAAAAAATCCCAATCTAGAATATCTACTGCTAAAATCAAAAGTTCTGAAGGAAAAACTAGTAATCACATATCAGGATAAAAATCATTAAGCTCATAAAATTCTATATGAAAGATAAGTAGTATACCTATGGTGCAGACCAGAGGTAGACAAAGAGTCTACGCTTTGTATGATAGTATGATTGTATATATTATCATTAATGAAAATGAGATCACGAATTCGAGAGAGATTATTTGAGATATTATTTATTTGAACCAGTCCAAAACTTAAAAAATTCTAAATCAAATAGGTTTCAGATATACCACTAACACTATTTGAACATAATGCAGTACTATCATTTATACTGGACCATTCAATATTACTAAGATTCAAGTCACACAGGACACAAAAGTTGGCATTATTTGATGTTAGAGCTAAAACCTTATCCGCATATGCTTTATACAGTGTATCAATACTTGACGGAGGAATATATGATGCGCAAAGCATGTGAAGGCACCCCGCACGACACTAACCACCTTTTCACATCCCCTTTAAAGCCCACTCATCTAACACCCCTCTCAATTTGGACCCAACCTGTCGAAACAGCTATGTTTCCTGGGCCTACCTTTAGATGAGCCTGACGAAGACGACCGATACTATACTCTACACTAACGGGGCTTCTCTTACTGCTACAACAACAACAACACACAAATCAATATTTTTGAAGCACCATTCACGGGAATGCACAGCCAATCCACGAGTTTAGCAGTATTCTTCTTCTTCAACAAAGAAATAGTCAGATTATCTAACGATTGAAAATACCAGTTCAATAATGACCGCACGATTATTGCCAAAAAAAAAAATTGTAATGGAAATGAAATAAACAAATGTACTAAAATAATTAATCACTTTGTTAATTAGTTATGAAATCCGAAAAAAACAAAATTATCTAGTCAATGTACTACTTTGGGAATCCCAAAATTTCAAAATTTATTTTAAACACTTCATAAATTTTTGCAGCGTTTCAAAAAGGTTAATCTCGTTATCGATGTCGGAGGACGGTACTCATACTATTACATTAAAAATATCCCGGAATTCCGGTGTGGAAAATGATATTTGCTATTGTCATGTGAAGTAAAGTATTTGAGATCTCACAATAAATCTGAATTTTCAAAAATTGAATTTTTAATTTTTTTGCATTTTCTTAAAGTATAATATCTTAAAAATATTGTGTGAAAAATTTAAGTTACTCCGACAAATACTTTTCGAGTTATTCAACAATTAACAAAGGACGCTCGGGCGCTCTGGAGCGTTGGAGAGCAAATAGCGAAACTTTAAATGCGTTTTTCTCAATACTATGTTTTTTGAAATGGTGATGACTGTAACTTAAAAACCGCTTGGCAGATTTCAATAACATTTATACCGCTTTTGGAAAACATAAAAAACTTATGACTGATCGAAGGTTTTTCTTTCAAAAATGTCGATTCATTTTAAACAATTAATTATCGGGGTTTTTCTCGAAAATCTGAGAAGTATTTCCTGAGGTTGCCATTTTGTGAATTTTGAAAAAAGCTCCGATCAGGTGCAAGATTATCTATTAATAAAACAAATTTCTCTTGTCTGATTTATTTTAGATGAATCTCCAAGGACTTGTGATAATCTCCGCAAGGGACTTCTGGAGAAACGGGCTCCACACAAACAGCGACAATTTTTACAATTATTAATTTTTTTAAGAGAAAGGGAAGTAGAAACATGATGAATTAATGCTATGTTTTTATTTATGTAAAATAAAGCATTTGACTAGCAAAAAAAATGATTGAAAGTCATCATTTTTTCGGGCCTCTGACTATCCCTAACCCCTTAATTAAAAACTACAAAAAAAAAATATTTATAATCGGGATCCCGAGTTTTGCAAAATTTTTTTTTTTCATTTATTTATTGATTGTTCAAGAAATTTTACGCAAATTTAACCCCATTAGCCTCCTCTGTTACTTTACTGCACTCAATCGTGTTGTGTCCCACCGTGCGCTTGATGCACCACCGGACTGCCTGTGTGTGATGCCAGCGCACGATGACGGCAAACATGTCATTGCCATTTTAAGTGTTGTACGCATTGCTTGAGCTTAATGCATACTTACGAACACTTTATATAAATATATAACGTCTGTATGTATGTAACTCAAGTATAAACAAAGTGGGAGTTGGAGGTGTAGAATGCAGGTACAAATAAACTTAAGGTGCCTTTTATGAAGGTTTGTGCAAATTTCCTGCACAATATTTGCTTAAATATGTACATATTATACACTTACATATAAACATGTATGTAGTGTATATGTACACTTATTTGCATTACAATGCATCACATGTTAAATGCTACTCGCGTAGCGGCTCGCACAGGTGCGCACTTTACAATGAGCCGCTTAGCAGACTTCTACCCTGTAGGTAAATACGCTAGTAACAAACTGGACCGTTTGCAATGAATTTAGAACTAGTAGTGCGCGTTATAATCGCGTTTCCTTATAATCTGCTGCTGAACAACACCACGATGCAATTTCTTTCTTTTTACGAGGAGGAAGCATCCAAAGCCTTTACCCTGTCCCTGTTGGACTTTAGCCCGAACTAAACTTCCGATCGTCAATGTACCGGAAGAGGCGATTGAGCACTGGGCTCTATATCAGTTACTCTTCCCATGCAGTCCGTTAAAAGTTGCATGCATTTTAATCTTCAGTTTTGTTTATTTCAGAAGGAAAGCATCCCAGTTGGGCGGTGTTTAAGAGTCCGTTTCTTTGACAAAATCGTCTGTTTAAAAGCCATTGATCTCTTAGACGTTTGCGTGATTTAATGCACGTTGCATATCGCTGGTTGCTGACGAAATTTTATTCCATTTACATACTTTGAAGTCATCATAATGTCGACTATGTTTTATGGTAGTTATCGCATATCCTCAATAATACGGCTAAATCCCGTCAGCTAGTCGCAAACCGTGGGCATACAAAATACACATACCTTCCAGTTTCCTGCTCATGGTATACTGGACATAAGGCGTCTCACATACTCTCAAGCGATCTAGGGACTTCTGGTAGAAACCCTGACTTGTCAGGAACAGTGTTTGCTGCATGTTAATCTCACTCTTTCACAGTTTGGGATTACCGTATAAGTCCATTTTCCTCTCATCGAGTATCCTTCTCGTTTTCAATATTCACTGATAGTTAGTCTGGTACTGCCCATTGCTTCCGCCAATATATCGATGGGTGTCAGGCCTGTAATCACCTTTGAAGCTTCGCCCGTGGTGGTTTTTATGCTTTGTATGCTCAGTGCGCGAAGTTTGCACAATACCCCATATGTTCTTCTATATGCTTTCACCACCAAGGATTTGTTGCCATGCTGAAGCTATATAGAGACAGAGCAATAAGAAATTCTGTTGGCTGCCATTGGCAACAGTTGTTATTGGTACAGTTAGGTTAGGATCGGTCGGTTATAATGGTTGTCTAGAGAGTGGGCTCACTTGGATGAAGAAATCAAGTTCATCCTTTGTTATACCATTGCAAAGGAAAATATGTGAAGGAAACGTATAGGATGAAAGTAGAGAGAGAAGAGAGGCTGTGGAAAGGAGAAGGGGCTGAGTATTTGTGGATTACCTACGATAACTGCGTTGCTGTGTGTTAGCCACTTTAAGCTGCTGAAGAAGTTCATGAGAGTTTTTGATATTAAGGCCTGCTATATCAGCAGGCGTAGGAAAGAAGTGAGAACCAAGATGCTTAAATCTTAGTTTCGCGAGAGCCGCTCAGCTAAGGGGAAAATGCTGAGATTATTCCACCTCATCCTCTACATAGCTGACGCAAAAATGACTCAAAGTCCAAGTCTCACGTTACCCATACCTCGCATATAGTGACCTAGAAGAACACCCACGTAGTTTGAGAGCTGAGATTTTGTCATCCTCAGAAGATCTGTCGAAGGCCTTCGATCCACACTGGCCAGAAGGATTTCGCGAACTTACTAGTTTGTGTACTTGCCTTGCACTGGCTGAGTCGACGCGAAGCCCATCGTTCCAGGAGTAGAGCGTAGGTTGTCAAGGGGATCACAATCCTTCCTATTTTTTCTGACCAACTCGTCTGCTTTCTAGTTTTCCGCAATGCCGCTGTGACCAGGTACCCAGATGAGTCTTATGTTAAAGCGGTACGGTCAAGAGATATGGCTTAGGCTCGATTCTTGGGAGGCAGTTCTTATTTTTAAAATTATTTTGAATTATTGTAGTGCATAATATTTTGCATGGGAGATACATCATCGTTTCGGTCGGTCGTAATTGTGAGGGCAGAAACGAAAATCGAGTCTTGAGTTGAACGTATTTAAATTAAGAAATTTTTGGAGGTGTGAAGATTCCATGGATGGTACATTTTTAGTGCGCTCTTCTCTACCAGCTGTGTTTGGCTGAGCGGTAGAGTCGCTTACATTGTTCGATGGACTAAGTAGAGAAGATGCATGGTTTGGTTAGTGATTAGCTTCGGAGCAGTGTGGAAGCTCAATTGAACAGTGAATTGGAAGCTCGTCCACTAACTTAGTTTGCTTGTCGACATAATTCCTTCAAAATGCAAAATAGCAGCTCTTAGAACTCACTTCAACCTATTTTTACTTTTCCATTGTATACCTTTTTACGAACAGTTTCGTGATGCTTGTTTCTGAACATCTAAATATGGGTAGAGTTAGGCCTCATGGGAGCTCGTTGCTGCATTGCATTGCAAGCAATTGTCGGACTACAGCCACGGCAGAGGTTCATGATGATATTTTCGAGGTCTCGCGTTCCAAAGTAATTAATGCCGCAGACGCTAATTAACACGGAGAAATTTAAATATTGAGTTATTGGCCACCGTAGGACAGTGAGTACGCACATTAACTGCACAAGGCGCTGTACGTGAGTTTATAATATTTAATTTTTGTTTTCATTGAAATTCACATGTAACAAAATATTGAATTTTTGCTGAATTAAAACACAAAAAAACACGTTATTTTCTGTACCCCAAATTTGTTTTACTTGCTCCAGTTTTTCCTGCAGGGTATTTATACACATGCGGTATAGTACACATCCATATTTAGACTGGTGTGTATTTTTGTGCAACCTTTTAGCCTTTCAAGAGGTGAGCTCCCAACCGCAATGTAATCGCATTGCCGCATTCAACGTCGAATTAACTTTTTTTGTTGCGCTCCTGCATTTAAATTGTGGGTGTTTAAATACCAGCATACATACTTACATGCATAATGGGTTTCCTGAAAAGCTGGGTAAAGTAAAAGCTTGAGTAAAATTTAAACAACCTCTAAATGAACTTCAACTAGTGTAAAAAAATTCTGCTGTTATTAGTAACACTCTTTTTTTGGATAAATATAATTTTTCGCTCAGTGGAAAACTTCTGGGTGCTCGAGGAATAGCTTCGCAACCGTACGTATTTTGTAGGCCATTATTGAAACCGACGCAGAGCTCTGCAGTGAGTGAAAAAAATTGTATCGGTGGCAGTCGAGCTGCTTCTTTCTTTCTTTTTTTGTGTTTTTGGTTCTTCATTGTAATGCATTGACTTCAAATGGCCCAGTGAAAAAAGGACAAATCTGTTAGTTCGTCAAGCTCTGCACTCTACGGGACTGCCACCGGGCACTACTTTGCGGAAAAGAAGAGTTCCTTTTTATAGCAGCTGCTAGGCCTCGGTATTTTCGGAATCTTTAACTTTTCTTTTTGTGCTGTTATTAAAACTTTTCCCAATAAAGCGCATGGAAAGGAAATGAAATAGTAGCGGCTTCGCATGAAGGAACGGATCCAAGAGGTTAAGGTGGTGGTTTTTTCTAAAATTTTAAGAAAAGTATAAAACTTTTTTTCAAATATTTTTTTATGTTATATTTGGTCCTAAAAATTATAAAAATGTTAAAAAAATGTTACCAAAAAATTGTTAACAAAATTATAAATTTTTTTTATCAAATTTTTTTTAACTAAGGTATCAAATTAAAAAACAAAATTGTTATTGTAATTTATCATAAGAAATTATAAAAATTTATATGTGTATATATTTATATTCTTATAAAAATAATAAAAACAATTAAATTATAAAAAACGATCAAAGAAAAAAAACTGATGGGTAAGTTTTTCAAAAATGAGAAAAAAAATGTTACCAAAAATTGTTTAACAAAATTATCTAATTGAAAAAAAAAATTGTTTTTTTTATCAAAAATAAAAAATGAAACAAACATTTTAATTGTAATTTAACGGAAGAAATTATAAAAATATTAAAAAGAATTGAAGAAAAAGAAGCTAGGAAGAGGAAAAAAAATTGTTTCCCAAAAATTTCGAACAAAAGTATCTATTTAAGAAAAAAAATGAAATGAAATCATAAGAAATTATAAAAATGTTAAAAAACCGAAGAAAAAATTGAGGGATGGGTTTTTCAAAAGGGAAAAATTGTTTCCCAAAAGTTTTGAAGAAAAGTTTGATATATCTTTTAACAAAAGTATCAATTTAAAAAATTATTTTAAACAAAAATACCAGATTTAAGAAAAAATTTTGAACAAAAGTACCAAGTTACGAAAACAAAAAATTATTAAATTGCATTTTGTTCTAAGAAATAATCAAAATATTAAAATGGACCGAAAATTTTTCACTTTAAAAAATAAAAACAAAAGTATTAAATTAAAAAAAAATGTTTTGAACTAAAGTACCAAATTAAAAAATTTTTGTTTGAACAAAATGTTTGAAAAACACAAGTTTTTAAACTTTTTTTAAATTTTTAGCACTTTTATAATTTCTTAGGATAAAATACAGTTTAAGCAAAGCTTCTTTTTAAATTTGATACTTTTTTTGAAAAAAAAAATTTTTGAACAAAAGAAAAATATAAAAAAAAAACATTTTAAATTTGGTATTTTTTTTGGAGAAAAAAAAAATGTTGTAGTTTTTTTTTTTAAATTTTTTAAGCAAAAGAAAAATATAAAAAAAAATTTTAAATTTGGTACTTTTTTTTTGGAAAAAAATTTTTTGAACAAAAGCAAAAACTAAAAAAAAAATTTTAATTTGGTACTTTTTTGAAAAAACAAATTTTTGAACAAAAGAAAAAAATAAAAAAAATTTTAATTCAACATAAGAAAAAAGTACCAAATTTAAAAAAAAACTTTGTTTAAATTGTATTTAATCCTAAGAAATTATAAAAATGCTAAAACGAACCGAAGAAAAAAACTGGTGTTTTTAAAAAAATTCCCAAAGGAGAATTTTTTTCTAAAATGAGGTAAAACAATGTTTCCCAAAAGATTTTAACAAAAGTACCGAATTCGAAAAAAAATTTTTAATTTACGGCTTATACCTATGAAATGAGACTTTTTTCAATTTTAAAAGTTTATTAACAAAAAATGGTTACAAATTTAATCTTCAAAATAATAGCCGTCGCTAGCGACACATTTTTCCCATCTCTCAGGCAATTTGTGGATGCCGCACCAAAACAATTGGCCGTCTTTGGCCGCAAACCAATCATTGAACCATTTCTTGGCTTCTTCGTGAGAACTGAAGCGCTGCTCGGAAAGTGCGTGGCCCATCGATGCAAACAAATGATAAGCGGAAGGCGCTAAGTCTGGTGAGTAAGCCGCATATACCAGCGGTTCCCAATCGTATGTCTCCACCAATTCCCGGGTCGCTCTTGGCGGTGCATTGTCACATTGTCAGTTCATGCGCCACCCATCGTCCGACCTTTAAAATCATGCCCATGTCTTTCAAACGTTTGGAAATGGTTTTTTGGGTCACTCCCAATTGCTCTGCCATCATTTCTTCCGTTTGACCATCATCTTCATCCAACAATGCTTGCAATTCGGCGTTCTCAAACTTTTTCGGTGGCCGGCGACGGTCCTCGTTCTCCATGCTCGCTCTCCACCTGAAGCAGTGTGCTCTACTTAGAGCATGCCCACAATAAGCTTCTTTAAGCATTTGATGAGCTTGAGAAGCGTTTTTCTTCAATTGATAACAGAAAATCAACGATGTCCGCAAATCGTAGTTTGAAGGCACAAAATTCGACATTTTTAAGAGCGCCAAAAATGCATTGTTGAATGAAACGTAACAAACAATGAACTGAATAGTGTTGACAGATGACAGACGAAAAAACAAGACATTTGGGAAGGTTTAAAAATACTCCTAACGACATCTATGGACTAATAGCTGAAAACCTCATTTTATAAGTATATACCGTATACTAAGAAATTATAAATTTGTTGAAAAAGAATTTTTTCATTTTTACAGATATTCTCTCGAACTCTAAAGCCATCAATTGGCACATTTTAGAGAACCTAATATCTGCCATTTTGCCTTTATTTCCCAAGCCTTATGGGGTGGGGTGTCGTTCACTGGTGTCCAATTAACTGCGAATCATTGTCGTAAGTATAATTATTTATATCTTAATTGTGTGTGTATATTTGTGTGCTTGTGTGTGTATAATTGCAGCCACAAGTAATTTAACTGTATTTGCTGGACTCGTGATTATTTATAATTTTTTTTTCATTCCTACGAAATTGAATATGCCTTCCGCTCCTGCCCCTAGTAGTTGAAAGTATAGTTAGCTGCAACTAAATATGAGTGTTTGTAATTGTTTGTTGTAATGATCATGGCAAATATCTGACAGTGAAATTGACATGTATACACAACAGTGTTGACTAATTGTTGATCAACTCAGTATTAATATTTGCATTTTGTGCTTACACGCCACTTTTTTCTATTGTGTCGGAAATTTCTAGATTGTAAAGGGTGTTTTAGTGTGAGGGTTCCCTAAAAAAAGATGAAAGATATTTTTTGAGTTTTTGTTGAAATATTTATAGAGAGAGTTGTGAAAAATTTTAAGCGAGCAACGTTTTTTGTTTATTTACAATAAGTATTTCATTCGTCTCGCACATGTGCTTGCAGTTCTCAACAGGCTTGGTGCGGTTTATGGGCCTGCGGCATAATTGGGCCGTATTTTTTCCAAAATGAGGCCGGTCAGGTAGTTACTGTGAATAGTGTTCGCTATCGTGAGATGATAACGAACTTTTAATGGCCCGAATTGGAAGATATGGATGTGGACGATATGTGGTTTCAACAAGACGGTGCCACTTGTCACACAGCTAATGAAACAATGGCTCTTTTGCGCGAAAAATTTGATGGCCGAATAATCTCACGTCACGGCGATGTCAATTGGTCGCCAAGATCATGTGATTTGACACTGTTGGACTTCTTTCTTTGAGGTTATTTGAAAGAAATGTGTGTACGTCGATAAGCCAGCAACAATTCAAGAGCTAAAGGATGAGATAATTCGGCACATTAACGGCATAGAAGCTCAATTATGCCTCAGCGTCCTCGAAAATTTGAACCATTGGATGGAGGTGTGCCGCCGAGGCCGTGGCGGCTATTTGGCCAATATTTTTTTCAATACGTAATTGAGCCATACCAGTAGTATTATAATAAAGAGAAATTACAATAATTTTCTAAAAAAATTGTATTTTATTCAAAATCAACACCGGCCCTTGAAACTTAACCAGCCTTTACAAAGCTTGCAACTTTGCTTTATATGACAGTTGCTAAAACAGAAATGAAATTTAATTTTATAAATTTATTAAATTTTATTATTTTTTTAATGAAGTTGATAGTATTTCATTATTGTAATAAAAATTAATGAAATTAAAAGGCAAAGAAAAAGTAGTCAAAACTGGTCTACTATAGTTTTTTCGCGGGCTGTATGTTGCTTAGAAGAATTGTCTCAACATAGGTGGTAAACATTTGGCTATCACCAACCTGTATCTGCAGCCCGTGGCGGTTTTACTAGCATCATAAATTAACGGCTAATGACCTCGCCAAAGCAGAATAGGCTTGTAGCAGTCAGTGCCTTTTTGTAGCTTAATCTACATCTGTTGGACTACTACGAGTAGCTCATTGTAAGCGACACTTTAACTAGTGGCCATACTCGTTCAGCAGAAAAAAAATGTTCGCCCGTTGTGGAACACAATTTGCCACCTAATGTTGCATACAAGTTAGTCAGCTTGTAACGAGTACTCTAGGGTCGTCTAATAGTGAATGTAATGTTTTTTGGTGGAGCGCAAAGATATCAAATTTGTTGTTTATTAATGAGCCACTGATGACAAATCATCTTGGCAAGTTACGCGTGTAAATGATAGCATTTTGTTATTAATAATTTGGGTTTATGGCTATGAAAGGAAGGTGACATCAACTATCGACAGAGATCGTCGCATTTGATGCAGTAAATTTTGTTTCAGCATGGGTTTTCTGTAGTAACAAGACGATGCTATTAAAATGAAATCGACAGATGCCCGCCCGCAAAGTCAATGGAAGGCCTGTAAGTATATTAAAATAGGCCAAACTATCAATATTTTTACCATTTTCGATTTGTCAAAGCATAAATTTGATAATATCGTTAAAAATTTGCTGTCGAATGCAGCTTTAAAATCGACAAAAAGATGATGTTTGTCGATTCTCCTTTTATGGATGTTTTCCTTAGCCTTAGCCTTAGCGTGTTGTGAATATTCTGCTCTCTACTATCAGTAGTAAATAAAAACCAGCGATAGTAACACAAATAAGTAAATTACTCGATGCATCGATAGATTGCCAGTTCCACTATGCAGTAGAGTTATTGAAAATGGGTCCTCTCGTACCCGTGTAGTGGTAGAGAAAGATCAGGAATTGTGAACTATTCGGGTAATATGGTCAACGTCAGTATTTTTCATAATAACGAACATGCCCTAGACAGATCGCTTTGAGCTTCAAAATTCATATAACGGATGTTTTACGCTGCTCGCTTTTTGAATTGGACTCTTTACTGATGAGCAGTTGATCAAAATATTTTGTGAAGTGCAGTCGATTTGTTTTTCAGTGGCGTGTAATATTAATGGTATGTTTTAGCAAGTGATTATTTTTAGAGTGTGAACGATAGAATTATTAAACTATTCTGTATTTTTTAATGCGATAAGAAACTCTTTTTCAATTATTTAAACCAAAGTTTGTAATACCTTTTTCTTGTAAGTGGTACAGTGGCTAATGATGGGCTAGTCAGTCGTCGGGTATTGTGAACTAGTAGCTCACATTACTGCCTTAGTATTTTCCTAATTCTAAATGGGACCCCGGTATGATGAAAACAGCCATCGTTGGAATGAGGAGATGAGGAGATGGACACACTTTTTGCATTAAAGACTTTTGATGTGTCGCGTTTTACATTGCAAAGAATGGCAAGGAGTGATGCATTCCCTATCCTGCTTTTAAAACCCCCACTTGGACGTAAGCCGATACTGGACGAAGCCAGAGTAAGAAATCAAGAAAAATACATTTGTAAAATATACACTAGAAATGGAATCAAGACTTTGCGGCCTCACAGGACACGATATTCGTTCCCTGGCGTTTCAATTGGCGGAAAGAAATAAAGTGCCAAACAATTTTGGGTCCTTAAGCAATGTTCAGGGAAAGGTTGGATTCCTGTGCAGGCACAAAAAGTGAGCTTAGTTTACGCTCTCCAACGGGAACGTCTTTTAATATAGCAATGGGTTTCACAAAGGAAAATGCATACATGTTCTTAGATTTACTTAAGCAAGAGTATCAGAAACACAAATGTCCACCATCTGCTATACAGAATGTGGATTTATATTTACCTAAGTTTAATATTTTTTTTTTTTCAAAGAGTCAACCAAGAAGGTCATCAATTAAAATAAAAAAAATATATGAATAAATTCATTGGCTTATTATTAACTCTTACAATTGTTTTTGGCGATTTTATCTAGTGGCCCGCTTTACCCGAATACTCTGGGCCACATTACCCACCATTTCTCTTTTCATCAACTTTTAAAGTGGTTTCAGTTTTTCTATATTATTAGACGAAAACGATTATATTGGGGTATATTTTGCAATAAAATGTAAAGGTAAATCAATATCTGTTAGAAAGAAAAGAGATCGATCTTTCATTACGATTATTTTGGCAGATATTAATATCAAGGTAAAATGGTGCCCACAATACCCGCACTTTACTCTATACGTGGACCTTTCAAATACAAAAAACGAAAAAAAAATGAACTATAATTTCATACGCAGCTGTTTTTATTCTACTTCAACCTGCTTTTAGTAGAAAATCCAGTACTTTTAATACCAAAGTGCGATAATTTGCATGCGTTGCTCACCACTGTTCGTTTTCATCTAGGCTGACCTAACATTTTTTAGTTACAACCTACACACTTTGCTCAGCTCTACTAATATCTTGCGCCAGTGCAAAAGTTCTATGAGCTATTATTCTATATTAGTTACTATTTTCGAGAACATTTCCAAAGCACCTGCAGCTTCCGTCATTTATTTACATCACCTGCTCCATTCACACATTTACATGCTTAAGTGGTCGTCACCACATTAATTTTTGAAACATTTTTAAAATCGTCGCATTTTTTTCATGACTTCATTTCAATTACCCATAATAGCCCAGTAATTAATCAAACTAATTTAGATTTATCTTAATTTTTCAAATTTAATTTCAAGGCATTCCAATTATTTTCCGCTCTGGGCGTTATTTACATAAATTTCGTAGCGCAACTTTGTTGGTTTGCCCACGTGTAGGCCACAAAACCACAAGCCCCACCAAATGCCATCATGCGCATGGGCTTCATTTAATTCAAGGTCTCTATGCCAGTGAAATATTAGCGCAATTTAATCAAATGACTAAGCCGATACCACTGACAGCTTTTGTGCTGAAATATAATTTTCTAATTTTAATTATAAATTACAATAAAATTGGCATCTCAATTATGCAATCAAAAGTACAAAGTGTCGCTAAAATGTGTATGTATTTATTTGTATATAAAGGGTGGGCTATCTAGCGCTAGGCACCTAATTTAACTCAATTATAAATAAATAAAAGTCTTGTGAATATTTAAAAATAAATTGTTTTTTGCTTTCTATTTTTCAGGTTACGCCCATGCAGCTAGTGCTACTGCTTCCTTCCATTTGTAAAACTTGTCATTATACAAATTTAGTAATAATAAAACAATTTGTTTTAACGGAAAGGGTTAACCTTAACACTAAACATGGAATACAACTTCATTCACACGGATTGCTTGGCTGGTTCATTCTGTCAGCTCATTCTGTCAACCCATTTCTCAGTACATTTATGTATTTTTCTATTTTTTTTTTTTAGTTTAATTAATTTAGTTTAGAAAATATTTTAAAATGACATAATAAGACTTTCTTTGCTATAAAAAATGTCTTAGGCAAAAACAGAAAAAAATATTTCTTTTTAATTTTTTTTATTTGGAGGTGCTTCAGGTCCCATTCATGACTAGTTTAAATAATTTTTTCTAATAACACATAGTGAAATATTTTTTGGACATTAGTGAAGAGAAATTAAGAAAGAAGGTTAAATTTTACCAATCTGCATTAAAGACAAAAAAATTATTATAAAAATTACTAAAAAGTTAATTTTTCTCAAGAGAACTCAATAGTCATTTTTAAAGCTTTGACGGCGCGGCTAAATATTAAATTACATAAAAACAAGTGCGTGTGCGAAGGGTGCCTTTTATATGTCGGGATTTGGCAGCCCTGGTGTTGCAATCTGGCAGCTGTATCGCAAAGTTTGACATTTTTGGCTTTTACGTACTCAGAACATTTTGAAATACCAGCGCTATTTGTGTTGTTTACAGTAACTTAAAGATTCATCTCGGTCCAAAAATGGAATTAAATCGTGAACATTTTCGTGCGATTATTTTTTACAACTTTCGACGTGGATTAACTCAGCAACATTGCATGGATGAACTTAATTCATTTTTTGGCGATGAAGCTTCATCAAGGACCAGTGTTTATGGATGGCATGGTGAATTCAATCGTGGTCGTAGTTCACTCCAAGACGAATTTCGTGAAGGTCGTCAAAAATCAGTTGTTGTTCCGAAAACCATTGATGCTGTGCGCGAACTGATATTGCAAGATCGTCATGTGACCTATCGTGAGATTGAGACAATCTTAGGCATTAGTGGGACCAGCATACATTCAATATTGCATAAACATTTGACTGTCAAAAAATTTGTTCGCGTTGGATCCCACAAGCGCCAAAGAGTAGGCAGTGCTATTTCTCACTAGAAATTAGCAACCACTAGGAGAAACTCAGGAAAAATAGCCTAAAGTGTATCCAAGATATATATAAGGTATAGCTCTCGCTCTTTCTCCTTTTCTTATACGTTTTATGTTTTTTCTCTCCCGCGGCACGAAGATGCCCAAAACGTTGCATGGCCTTGAAATTTTACTCTCCATTCTCGCTCGTCCATCGACGCCTAAGAACTTTCACCTTCAAAAATAAAAAAGAAGTGTCCTCATATTTTTGGCTATAGAACAAATGTTGGGGGTAATACCATGAAACAAAAATTTTGTTGTCAACCTAATGTGCAAAGTGGTCCATAAAGTGCTTTCTTTTTAAAAATTTCGAAAATTTTAGCAAACATCGAACATATTTGAATTCTTTACAATTTATTCTAAAGAGCAAACATTTTCATTAATTATGAAACTCAATATCGCCCATTTGGGTGCCTCCGCTGGCATTACGAAGACATCTCCCTTACCAATTTTTCCTCGCTTTCGGGACGGTTTCGTTCTCCATATCACGAATGGTTTGCCCGATATTCGCCTTTCAGGACTGAACCGTTAATGGGCCATTCGCATAGCATCAGCCTATAATGCTAATCTGAAAAACAGTCTAACAGCGTCAAATGTTCAGCTCTCAAGTAGCCCGCCAATTGACATAGCCGAGACGGCTAATAACGCGATTAGCGCACCAGACACTCAAAAGATCAGTTATGGTATGGGCTCATGTGGCATGGGAAGCCACTTTGCAGAAACAAAACATCATCCAAACTCATGTTCTGGCCACAAAAAATTGTTTATTATGCATGTGTGGCAATCATCGCTAACCGACATCTCATTTCTAGTAACAAAGAAAATTGTGCCATCCAAAATACGCACCAAACGTTCACTATCTGCGAATGTATTAGCTTCTCAATGATCTCTTGTTAATTGATATACTAACAGGAGTAATATATTCAAAGCCCGCAAACCGAACTATATACGAAGAGGATATCTAGAGTGGCTTACAGCGATGGCAAGTAAATTAGAATGGCGCAGCCAGCGGTCGGTTGGACGTATCAGCCTAATGCAGTCAATCTCAGGGAGAGTAAGTAGGCGACAATGAGAAATAGATTTGCACCTGACCAAAATACGATACATAGTTGCTTTAAATCATATCTTTATTCTGTTTATCTTGCTATGCAACCGAAGTTATAGAGGACAGTGAAATCTGTTCTGTCGTTTGTCCACGCTTTTGAAATGCAAAGATTTACTCGAGCATGAAGGTGGATAGGCCACTTTTGGTTGCTAATCTAGTGGATACTGTGCTTGAATCAGAAGAAATTTGCACGTATTTGCATATGGAAAACATTTTCCTAAAAAACTACGTCGCGCGGAGCAACTCTGTGGACTTTCATGGGAATGTATTAGGCCGCTCCTAGTCCGTGAAGTAATGCCCAACGATTGTGCCACGGAGCGAGGGAAATGCAACAGGACTGCCTTTTTAGTGTGGTAAGTTGAACGGTAGGTTCCACACTTTTCGGCTTTTAAAGCTTTGTGCCACATCACCGAAAAAAGAGGGAAGAAATCACAACTGGGGTTTTCTATCCTCAGATGCGGCATTTTGCTTGTACGAAGTACGCTTCGTCAAATAGGACAATTAAAATTATAGATAGAAAATTGGGCGTAGAAGAACAAAAGGGTACTGTGATTAATGAAACCTATCGAATTCGACAATTTTGTCTCAAATTCAGGATAGCCAAGAGAGCCTTAGTATCTCTAAACAATATTAAAAAATTCTTAGTAGATCAAGACCCTCGGCACTTAGAGGTTAAACTATGTATACAGGAGGTGAAAGGTATCTATCCCTATTAAACTAAGACCGGGTGTCTTTATATAGTCAAGGTGAAGCTGCCAAATCTGTTTACTATATATACATAAAGAACAAATGTGAAAATGCCGTGAATTTTTCCCAGTTAAGTAACCAGTAGGGCAACAAATTTTCAGGAAGTTCAGGAATTTTCACAGGATATACAGGGTGAACGATATGAAGAGTTACCTATTCAAGTTGAACGGTAGGTTCCACACTTTTCGGCTTTTAAAGCTTTGTGCCACATCACCGAAAAAAGAGGGAAGAAATCACAACTGGGGTTTTCTATCCTCAGATGCGGCATTTTGCTTGTACGAAGTACGCTTCGTCAAATAGGACAATTAAAATTATAGATAGAAAATTGGGCGTAGAAGAACAAAAGGGTACTGTGATTAATGAAACCTATCGAATTCGACAATTTTGTCTCAAATTCAGGATAGCCAAGAGAGCCTTAGTATCTCTAAACAATATTAAAAAATTCTTAGTAGATCAAGACCCTCGGCACTTAGAGGTTAAACTATGTATACAGGAGGTGAAAGGTATCTATCCCTATTAAACTAAGACCGGGTGTCTTTATATAGTCAAGGTGAAGCTGCCAAATCTGTTTACTATATATACATAAAGAACAAATGTGAAAATGCCGTGAATTTTTCCCAGTTAAGTAACCAGTAGGGCAACAAATTTTCAGGAAGTTCAGGAATTTTCACAGGATATACAGGGTGAACGATATGAAGAGTTACCTATTCAAAACGCCATAACTTTTTTGTATGAAATTAGTTTTCATTGATTTCAAAGGCAAAATTGTTTAAAAGCGCATCCATTCTGGCATATTTTTTAGTCCTCACCTTGCTCTCCAAAATGGACCCGATGGAATATATATATATATATATATATATATATATATAATTGGCCGTTGTGACGTTGATGTCATGAGCTGTTTTACAGATACAAGCAGTGTGAAGTTGGTAACACTTTATATCATTCACCCTGTACTTAGCTCAGCAGAAGCTAAAGAATCTCATAGCACTTTTTAACAAACTTGGACGCAAACATCAGATTGGAGCGATGTGAAATTCTTGCAATAAATTTTTTTTCTTTATTCACTCCAGTCGGGAGCATTCCCACCTATCGTTGGTTAGGAACAACGCGTTCTTACTGCTTGAAGCGACATCTGTCTTTCAAAATTTTCTGGCAGAAGGATGGATTCTGGCACAGATAGTTAAGTACTTCGCTAAATTTGGTGTGTCTGCGCTATTACCGCGATTGGCCGCTTCCTCTTGCTGGCGCCACTGTTGCAATGAGTAACTGTGTCTTTTTATTTTTTGCTTGTATTAGCAGCCACAATGCAAGTAATGCGCTGAATTTTTATGCGAGAGTAAGGATTGGAAGGATAAGGTTGTTGGGGTTGAGGAAATATTATTATTATTATGATTTTGTTTTAGAAACAGGGAAATTAGGTAAATTTGGAAAAGTGCGTGTAACGCTAGACTACCGCGACCGCTTTCATACAATAAAAGCACTCGTCAAATTTTTATAGAGACTTGTGCTGGCGCAGGCAGAGATTACAGCACCTCAGCGGGTAATATTGCGCTAGAAAGCTTCCTCTTGCTGGCGCCACTGTTGCAATGAGTAACTGTGTCTTTTTATTTTTTGCTTGTATTAGCAGCCACAATGCAAGTAATGCGCTGAATTTTTATGCGGGAGTAAGGATTGGAAGGATAAGGTTGTTGGGGTTGAGGAAATATTATTATTATTATGATTTTGTTTTAGAAACAGGGAAATTAGGTAAATTTGGAAAAGTGCGTGTAACGCTAGACTACCGCGACCGCTTTCATACAATAAAAGCACTCGTCAAATTTTTATAGAGACTTGTGCTGGCGCAGGCAGAGATTACAGCACCTCAGCGGGTAATATTGCGCTAGAAAGCCTATTGCAATGCCCAGATATAACTGCGCCCATTTTTTCTTAAGAGTGCCTTTACTTGACATTTAATTAATGCACTCCCGCAACGAGGAAAGTCCTGTCCACATGCTTACGTAGAATGCATTGTGGGGATCTATACAGAGATGGAGCAATCATTCTGTTCTAATCGCTTGATTAAGCTTCTTTGTCATTTGTCATTCGGCGACGACATAAAATGCAACGGACGTCGTGTGTTGAGCACTGATGAGTGAAGAGCAGCTAGATGAGCAAGGGGAAGAAGCAAATAAGCTAAGCAACAAATAAACACACTTGCACTTGTAATTTCTACAGCTACAAAGTATTGGCTGAGATAAATCTACTCGTAAGCACATTCAGCTCCCATTTAATTAGAAAAAAACTGCATTAATTATGGGAAAACTGCATTTTTTGTCGCCATTGGTCGCCACTGGGTACTCGTTTATTGCTGCTTGGCTAAGTAAATGAGCAGTCAGCCGACCAGATCATATTTATAATGGATTTCTGCTATTGTAAATTTTGCAAATTATTTTACTTGAAATTGCATTTGTGTTGTTTTTGTAATTTACAATGTATACAAAATTTACAATGTTTACAAATTAGAATTTCGCCGATATAATAAAAAAAAACGAAAAAAAGACATCGGAAAATTAATTGCAATTAAGTGAATGTCTTTGTGAACATTCAGATGATGTTGAGAAGTGGTTTGCGTGCATTAGAGTGTGGATCGAGTACTAGTGCGTTCTCTGCACTTAACACCTCATTTAATAAAAACCTTTGAGTTGCGACACTTCCGAGTTTGGAGGTACCAAATCATAAAGCTTGAAATCTAGTAATGTCTTTTTGAACAAGAAAAAAAAACACATATATACAAATCCCAACAATTGCACTGCAGTCGTTTGAATTAACTTAGAAACAGACTAGAACAATAACAGTTGGAGTAGATATTGATTTTTTAATACCTACTTTCTCAGAATTTCCAATGGGCACAAAACCAGCTGTGCCTGTAAGAAATTAAACAATTAAATAAAACAAGCAATAAAAAAACAACAACGAAGAAAACCTATGCAAAAAGGCAACCGTTTGAATCAATGAAAAACGCTCGTTCATATGTTTTGCCACCTGACTGTTGAAAACAGCTGACAACGTGACGTCAATACAAATTGCTGTTAAAAAAGCTCAAACAGAATACCCAATATGTATGCGCTGCATTTAGTATACGTATGTATGTGTGCGCATCGAAATAAGAACAGCCAGTGCAACAACAACGATAAGCAAATAATTGATTGACTGACTGACTGACTTAACTTTGTATTTCGTTGTGTAGTCTGCTCATGCCTGCTGCATATTAATGAGTTCAAATACGCGTAATAAATAGCAAAATGTGATTGAACGAGCACACAACCAGAATGAACCCATCCCAACCCATGCACGCCAGAAGCGGGTATTGTATTTGAGGAAAACGAAAAGTGAGAACTTATTTGGCAGGTGGCACAATTTGAGTTGTAAAATTTTTGTCTGATGAAAGTAAAGCAATTTTCGCGACAAGGAGTGTGGACGTGTGGAAAACGTCCGTGTGCAGTTTAAAGTGGAATTATAAACAAAATGAAAATTTTTTGTGCGGGATCTGTTAATTACATGTTTCCATGTTTACCTAGTTGTATACTTACATACTTATATACTTGTATACTTGTATACTTGTATACTTGTATACTTATATACTTATATACTTATATACTTATATATTTATATACTTATATACTTATATTCTTATATACTTATATACTTATATACTTATATACTTATATACCTATATACTTAAATACTTACATGCCTATATACTTATATACTTGTATGCTTATATACTTATTTACTTATGTACTTATGTACTTATGTACTTATGTGCTTATATACTTATATACTTATATACTTATTTACTTATATACTTACACATTTATACATTTTTGGACATATACATATACTTATATACTTATGTACCTACACATAATATATAATTATATATTTAAATACTTATATACTTACATACTTATTTACTTATAAACTTAACTACTTATATACTTATTTACTTATATACCTATATACTTAAATACTTACATGCCTATATACTTATTTACTTATTTACTTATGTACTTATTTACTTATTTACTTATGTACTTATGTACTTATGAACTTATGTGCTTATATACTTATATACTTATATACTTATTTACTTATATACTTACACATTTATACATTTTTGGACATATACATATACTTATATACTTGTGTACCTACACATAATATATAATTATATACTTAAATACTTATATACTTACATACGTATGTACTTACATACTTATGTACTTATATGCTTATATACTTATTTACTTATAAACTTAAATACTTATACACTTATACACTTACAAACTTGCCTACACCCACCCATACTTGAAGGTCTGGATGGAGAGCAGGGAAACATTGTGCAGTGGATTTCTACTTGACTCAATTTTGTAGTGTCCTACTACTATTAAATCAAACATGATCGGGAACCCCTCTGCTACTACTGCAGAAAGGGTAAGAACGAGAATGTCTATCATTCCTTCTTTGGGTGCACATGTTTTGTGGTAAATAGCAGCAAATGTTAAAGAATTTTCAGAGTAAATTTGTTTTCAGGGGACCTTCTACAAACTATGATTGACCACGAAATTAAATAGAGAGTAGCGAACGCTATTGTAGCTGATATTATGAAGCAACTGAGTAGCCTTAGGAGATCTAGACGAAACGACGTCGATTACCAAAGCGTCATAACAGCCACGAGCTTTTGTCTCATGGCAGTACAATGGGGGAGCAACTGCTCGTAAAACAGGTTTATCCTGGTTTCAGAGGGCCACTATAGGAAGGCGCCTATGAGAAAAAAACTTCTTAGCTGCTTATCTATGATACTTACTTATATACTTTCTTGAATATATACCAGACAATTACAAATTTGCATACCTGCAATTATTCGGTAGAATTTAAGCCATGTCATATTTTCTTACCTTGCGCCTGATTGTTGGTAAACATATTTTTGGGAAATTTTAATGAAAATTTAAAAACTTGAAAAAAAATGTACATATTTATTAACTCAAATGACCGCAATAAATATCAACTAACGGGTTTATCCATATCTGGTACAATGACAAGACAGTGCAAAAATCCCATACTGATTATGGGATTGTACGAGAGCCCCCACACGAGAGTACTCTAAACCGCAGAGAGTGTAATGAAAGGTAACCACAAATAACTGACACAGTTTCACTGTTGCCAGAATACGGAAGGTTACGATTATGTACCGGTACTTGGTTGACAGTGAATTTGAAGAATCTAGTCGCTTGTTAAGCTGACGTAATTGCTTACATTTTTTCGCGTACAAATAACTTTTTTGTTTTAATTCTCAGTTCTATTAACTTCTCACGTAATCTGACTTTTTTCTATGTTCTTTTTCTATTAACTTCCCTCCTCACCTTACTATTTTCTTTCTATTCTCTTTTCTATTAATTTTCCTCCTAAGTAACTTTTTTACTTTCTCTTCTCTTTTCTATTAACTTCCCTCCTAACCTTACTTTTTTCTTTCTATTCTCTTTCCTATTAATTTTCCTCCTAACCTTTCTATTCTCTGTTCTATTAACTGCCCCCCAATCTAACTTTTCATTTTTGTTTGCAAATGTTCACTAATTTTACCACTGCTTTCTTAGTTCTCTCACACACCTCATCTGCAATTACGTCAATGCAAAGTTAAGTCATTTTTTCCGTTTCCCTTATTGCAAAGTAGTTTCTATGACTTCTGATACAGTTTCGCGTTTTTCGATGCCACCGTTCATAGCCTAAAAGTATACATCAAATTCGCTGTTGCATACTTTTCAGATATAGCAAACATTTTTTTGATTGCAAAACCTTTGCAATTCCTTTAATTCTGGGATTCAAGCCTAAAATAATCAAGTATAGTTTTCTTACTGCAAAGACACTGGGAATTATTTATTTTGCTTAGTCATACTTTTAATTGAAATATAAAAGACATATACAGTAAATTGATAGCCACTTCCAGGACTAACTACTTGCAACTTGGCTTCCATGAAAACTCAACCACGCTCTCTTTCACACACATACATGCCAAAATATGCACATAAACTCACATACTTGAGCACTTAAACCAATAATTTCAAATCAAATTTCGAATATCACTGCAATTTCAACAACCAATAAGTGCTACCATAGATATGAAAAAAAAGAAAACAAAAATTAAAATTATTGCTCCACCAAACGATTGAAATGACGAGCGCTAGATTGCAATAAAATTTGCAAATTTTCATACGCTTGCTGGTCGATCACTTCACACCAAGTATCACCACGAAGCGGTGGAGTGGCGATGGTGGTGACGGTGCTGAAATTGACGGCACTGCGCGTTAAAGTGTCGCGACTGGAAGGCACTCTGTTTATGGGTAATTAAATATGTTTCCACTTGTAGCGACTATCAAATAATGGTTGCATTGCTGACAACCAGAGGAGACGTGTTGCGGTGGTAGCCTAGGCTGTGGATGGATGATTGGATGGTTGGGCGATTGGGTGGCCAGGCGTTTGGGCGGTTGGGTGGCTGGGCGTGTAGCCGGAAGTGCTATGTTTGTTTCGATAATAAAATTGCCGACAAATGCTGTACTAAATAGCTGCTTTTGACGAGCGAATTTATAGAGATTTTTAATTGTGGGTAATTAAATGAAATGAACCAAAATTGATTGGAACACTGAAATTGAAATCGAAATCCGAGTAAAGTAAACATACAAAATGCAAATAATCAACGCAACGAGTGAATGTAAATATTTATAGTCGAACGAATGTAATTAAAGTCATTTTTCCTTTGTTTATTTACGATTTTGCGTTGTAAGTTTATGCATTTTAATTACAAACAGAAAAACGGAAATTAAATACATATTCGGTGGTGTGCTATTAAAAAATATTGTGAATGCGTTATGGGGATTTATTTCAGTTGCTCGCACACAGATACACATCGAGTATGTTGAATGACTTAAATGATGATTCTTCGACTTATACCAAAATGGATTGTAGGGGCATAAGCATTTACGCGCTGATACAAAAATATTCCCACCGGATATGTTTCTGGAGACCCTTAGTGACTATAAATTCTTAGTATTTTTTTAGAATAAATTTTCACAGAAACTGAACTCTGATCACATCGCGTGATGGATAACATTTTTGCACTAAGGATGTTTGTCGCGGGATAACAAGACCCCGACTTTTCGGTAATTTTTAAATCTCAAAACTCCTGGAATTACTTTTCTACAATCCCGAGATTTTCTGGATTTGCAATTGCTTACGAAGCAATATGAAATAGAGGCTGAAAAGTCACTTTTTGCAGCCAAAAAGGGACTCTTAATTTAACTCTTTAGTAAATGCGGATATGTTTGAGCGATTTTGTGTTTGTTTTCTATTTAATATATTATCCGCTTAAGGGGTTCCATACGTCCAGAATTTTCAATCGATTGCTTTACAGATTATACTTTATAGTTTTAGGCATATTTCTGTGGAAGTCGATTGTGAAAATTCCCCATAGAATCAAAGTTATGGTAGAAAATGTAACTGCCCGACAAGAGAAATTATGGAGGGAACACTTTTCGAACCTGTTAAACAGTTATAGCTGCGCATACGCATGTCACAAAGTATATGAAGATCCCGATACCCCAATCGACGACGACGGAATTGACGTTCCGCTACCCGATCATGACGAGGTGAGAATAGCGATAACGCGGCTAAAGAACAACGAAGCCGCGGGCGCCGACGGACTGCCGGCTGAGCTATTCAAATATGGCGGCGAGGAGCTGATAAGGTGCATGCATCAGCTCCTATGCAAAATATGGTCGGATGAAAGCATGCCTGCCTATTGAAATTTAAGTGTGCCCTGCCCAATCCATAAGAAGGGCGATCCTGCAATTTGTGCCAATTACCGCGGGATTAGTCTTCTAAATATCGCCTATAAGGTTCTAGCGAGCGTATTGTGTGAAAGGCTAAAGCGCACCGTCAACCAACTGATTGGACCTTATCAGTGTGGCTTTAGACCTGGAAAGTCTACCATCGACCAAATATTCACAATACGCCAAATCTTGGAAAAGACCCATGAAAGGAGAATCGACACACACCTTCTTTTCGTCGATTTCAAAGCTGCATTCGACAGTCCGAAGAGGAGTTATCTGTATGCCGCGATGTCTGAATTTGGTATCCCCACAAAACTAATACGGCTACAACAAGTGCTACTTTGGACTTAGTAGGCAACTGAGTAGTAAAGTCCTATCTCGACGAACAAAACTAACACTCTACAAGGCTCTCATCATGCCCGTCCTAACGTACGGCACAGAAGCTTGGACGATGACAACATCCGATGAAACGACACTTGGAGTGTTCGAGAGACAGATTCTGCGTAAGATTTTTGGACCTTTGCACGTTGGCAACGGCGATTATCGCAGGCGATGGAACGATGAGCTGTATGAGCTTTACGGCGACATAGACATAGCGCAGCGAATAAAGATCCAGCGGCTACGTTGGCTGGGTCATGTCGTCCGAATGGATACAAACGCTCCGGCTTTGAAAGTATTCGATGCGGTATCAGCTGGTGGTAGCAGAGGAAGAGGGCGGCCTCCACTGCGTTGCGGTTATCGCGCCAATTAAAAAGAGAAGACTATCATCTAAATTATTTTTGATTAACGCTATTAGAGTGTGGAAATGATTACCCGACTCTGTGACGGCTGGATTCAACAGATTTAACTACAAGGCACAAGTCAAAGATTACGGTGGTATGGACACGTTTTAAGAATGAGCAGCAAAAGAACGATCAAAAGAGTATTTAAAGCAAACGCTGAAGGAACAAGAAGGAAAAGCCGGCCCAGGGAGACCATGTTTGCAAGACCACAGCAGGACCAGCAAGACCAGGGAGACCACATGAAAATCTCACAACATACAGCGAAAGAGGACTGACGAGTAGAATGAAGGCGTAGTAGAGGAGCCAATGGTCCACCCCGGACTGCAATGCGAAGATGAAAAGTCTCTGATAACTTTAAAATTGTTTGATTTCAATGGAAATAGGGCATTCAACTTTTCTCTTTATTCTCTGTTAACTACTTTTTTTCTTACTTAATCTTTTTCTTCTTTTCCTAATATCAAAAGCAGTATTTTGTTATTATTGCATTGACATGTCAATGAAAAGTTGCAAAAATTTAGATCGGAATATTTTCATATTAAAATTTTTCCAATTTTTTATATCACATAGATCTTTTTTCTCATTATTTCCAGTGGTATACTAGTGATGCGAGTGAAGAGCCTACATAGGCACTTAAGGCAGATCCTGCTTTAGAGGCTTCAAAAAATCGATGATTTCGTGGATTTTTTGGGAAGGAAAGAAATATTCGATTGAAACGAAACTTTTCGGTTTTATTGCTATGCATTTCAACAGTCTTCTCAAATTTTATCATTAAAATATATGTCATATTATGCCTGGTACCAGCATTTTGCCGAGGCGCCTCGAGTATACATGTGCCGTGCAGCGGAAAGATGCAGGTCGCAACTTTCATCTGAAACCAAAAACCCAAAAAGTTTTTATTTTGGTACAGTATATCTTCTAGTTAAACCAAGAAAATTAAACAAAAGGTGCGAAATTCAACAATTATTCGCTAATTAAAAAAAAAAATAATTTGTTTGGAAAAACAAATTCACTTTAGATTGTTTAAAAAGTGGGTTAATCATAACTTTCTTAAGGTTTTTTAAGTTCAACTAGAAGAGAATTTAATTCCGAATACAATCAATGTTATCTCGTTTCGATAGGACCTTTAACTTTTTCCCTATCTTCCCCGCCATTTAGGAAAAATCGCAACAAAAAAAAATCCGAGAAATCGCACTTCGAGCGATCCGGCCGCTCGTATACCTGCTCGACGCTTGCTCACAATTTCTTCTGTGACTACGAAAATATTTTGAATTTGTTTCTGAAATTTTGAGGACACATTCTTGGATAGTTTGGGAATACATTTATGCAAACAAAAGAATCAATTTTTTGAAGCCTCTAAAGCAGGCTCCCTCCTTATATATAAAGATGTGTATGAAAAATCTTGAAATTCTGATCAAAAATAAGTGGAATACTTTGCGGACTTTTGGATTTCATAAGTCATTAAAGTACGATTGTGGTTGCTGCTTTTCGTGCTTTAAACTTTAATATATTGATTTAATAAACTATGGAGCTAATACACAATCCTGGCAATTTCGTTTACCGCTGCTATGCATTTTCATGTTCTTTCTCCATTTGTTTTTTGTTGCTTTTGGTATTCTTTGTAAACATGTAAAATTCACATTTTTGGCACCGCCAGGTTCAATGAAAATTTATTGTCTGCAGAAACAAGATGTATAGCTAAGCGCTTTGTGTATACACACTAACGTATGTATGTATGTATGTATGTATGTATGTATGTATGTGCAATTCACGGCTATTAGACATGCAGCAGGCTAACAGCAGCAGACATGAGAGTGCACACCAAGGAGTATAGTGGTATGTGGGGGAAGGCGCTTGAGGGCGGCCAAGCGTGCGATTGGACTATGCCAGCTTGCGATGGTAGCGGGTTTTCGCTTTAATTTATCATCAATTTTGGATTTTTTGTTTTTTTGGCTATTCACAACACTTTACTAGTTTTTGTTTATTATAAAAACTGTGCTTGTCACATGGCGTTGCTTGGCTTGCAGTGCATCTCGTCTATGACTTCGTAGGACTTCGCACTAATTCGAATAGTTTTTCGCGACTATTTTAATACACTTCTCTTACATCGATTACAAATTCCCGCATATAACTCACTTTCCGTCATTCCGCTTCTGTGTGAATGCTCAAAACTTTACAATTTTTAAAAGTCAGCGTGCATGTTTTGTCTCAATTTTTGTTTTTTCTAATTTTAGAGTGGCATAGAAGTGCGAAAAATTGCGATAGTCACTATTTTGCGAACCAACGGCAATGCTTTGTGGAATCGCGAAGGTAGGAATATGCCAAAAAAACGTACCAGTGACTGAGTGCGCTGGACAAGTAGGAATGTATGTGTGTGTGTGTGTGTGCGCAGCGGGGTACTGCTTGGAATGACTCGTTAGATCGATTGTTTGCGCTTCAGTTTATTCGTCTTATTTTTGAGTGGTTGTGTTTTTTCGTTCTTCTAGCTGCGGCTTTTGTTGTTTTTGTATTTTGTTACTTTTGCTTTGGTCGTTGGGTTTCTTTTTTGTTTGCATTAACCGTTCACTGCAGTTGGTGCTCGTTAAAGTTAGTTCGCGGAAAGTGCGAAAAAGTTCTGCTACTTGCCAAAAAAGTTAACGAAAAGTAAATAAAAGTTTAATTTCTTTTCGCTACTTCATTTCCACTTTGTAATGGATTTTTTTGTTACTATTACGAGTTATACAGTTTTTTCGAATAGTGGTTTGGTTTTGAAGTTGGCAAGGCAGATTTTCAACGGTTTTTGCTATACCTGTTGGCGCGTGAAAGCATAAATAGGATTTTTTACAGTCTATGCTGATTCGGAGTGTGAAGATTATGCTTAGCAATTTTATGCATTTATAGGCTTAAGTATGTAAATGCTTGCATACAAGTTTTTATTCACATTGTTTTTTATATTTATAAGTATTTCCATAAGGGTATGCTTACGTACTTACGTACTTAAAAACTTACGTACTTATATACTTATGTAAATATGTACTTATATACTTATATACATATTCACTTATATACGTACGCACTTATATATTTATGTACTTATATACTTATATACTTATATACTCATATACTTATGTACTTATATACTTATATATTTATATACTTATGTATATACTTATATACTTACGCACTTGTATATTTATGTACTTATATACTTATATACTCATACACTTATATACTTATATACTTATATACTTATATACTTATATACTTATATACTTATATACTTATATACTTATATACTTATATACTTATATACTTATATACTTATATACTTATATACTTATATACTTATATACTTATAATCTTATATACTTATATACTCATATACTTATGTACTTATATACTTATGTATATACTTATATACTTACGCACTTGTATATTTATGTACTTATATACTTATATACTCATACACTTATATACTTATATATCTTATATACTTATATACTTATATACTTATATACTTACATATTTATATACTTATATACTTATATACTCATATACTTATATACTTATATACTTATATACTTATGTACTTATATACTTATATACTTATATACTTATATACTTATATAAAATTCTTACATACTTATTTCATGCTTACATAATTATATTCCAAATTTCTACTACGTACTATCTTATTATACGATCATATACCCACACTTATCACATAACCACATACCTACATACCGCCAAGATTATGTATAAAAATAAAGGCTTTGGAGCTTCGCTAGACAAAAGTTCTCTCGTTTGCCAAAGCTGCCTGAGTACTTACTGGGTAAAGCCGAAGTGTGAAAGCGTTGTGGAAAATGGGATCGTTATCATAGTGGAAATTAGATCTATTTATGTATATGCCTGTGATGCTTATACATGTATATAAAATATATAAAAAAGTATAAATGCTTATTAGGGCCGACATATTTTGTTTTTTAGTTTCGACATCGTGAAATCCTAGTGTATTCTGATTTTTCAAAAAGTTATATGAAAAAGTCCACTAAAGTATAGACCTAAAGTCAATTTCGAGCCTCCTAGTGGTAGCCAACATGATCACGTTTCTAGAGCTAGTGACGACGGAATTATCCGAATAGCGAGGGACTATATACCATATGGAAAGCGCGGACCTGGAAGACCACCAAAGAGATGGCACGAAATCTGGATTTTGACATCAGTGGAAGGACAATAACATTTCGTTATTTTTCATTTTGATAATACTTTGTAATTTATAACTATGTAATTGTGTGAAGAAAAACAGGCGAAAACCTATAGTAAAAGAATAATAAGAAGAAGAAGTATTGTTTTTATATTCAAAGATGCTTATTTCATTATAAAGAGGAACAGGTGCCGTTAATAGTGGAAAATAACATCAGGCAAATGACCACTACGACCACGCTTACAGGACCATATCCTTTTCATGAAAATTTCCTTAACCAAATTGCAAAGTGGCTGCCCTATGTCCTCGATAGCCTCACGAATTCCATATTTGAGGTCTTGAATTGACACTAGGATGTTGGCGTAGACCTTCTCTTTCACGAGGCCTCAAAGAAAAAAGTCACAAGGTGTTAAATCACAAGATCTCGGTGGCCAATTGTGATCACCTCTTCGAGAGATAACACGGTCCGGAAACTTTTTCCGTAAAATATCAATGGTTTCGTTGCTTATGTGGCACTTAGCGCCGTTTTGTTGAAAATAAACCTTGTACAGATCAATACCATTCAATTCCGGCCATAAAAAATCGTTAATCATCTCTCGATAGCGCAATCTATTCACCTGTTATTGGAAAGCCCTATATAAGTATAAAAACCCAATCAATCGCAATGCAGCAGGCGTGTTGCTTCTGAGCTGTAGTATAGTAGTGCATTCTGAGAGTCATTCCGTTGTAATGCTTTTGCTATTCAGATAACTTTGTATAAATTGCTCTAACTACAGCACTAGGACTTATTTATTTGACAATTTATTTATTTCTTAATTAATTTCAATAATTTTGTATGAATAAACGCATATATTCGTTCTTTTATAAAACCCTTAAACATTAATTTTCGAATTTTGTGATTTGTTTAGTTCTCATAAAAATTTTATAATACGCTTTGTAAACCCATTTTTTTGGAAATTTTTAGTACGCAGTTTTGTAATAATGAAGTACAACTTTAAAAAAAAAAATAATAATAATAATTGGCGCGTACACTTCTGTTAGGTGTTTGGCCGAGCTCCTCCTCCTATTTGTGGTGTGCGTCTTGATGTTGTTCCACAAATGGAGGGACCTACAGTTTCAAGCCGACTCCGAACGGCAGATATTTTTATGAGGAGCTTTTTCATGGCAGAAATACACTCGGAGGTTTGCCAATGCCTGCCGAGGGGCGACCGGTATTAGAAAAATGTTTTTTTTTTTATTAATTTTGCTTTCACCGAGATTCGAACCAACGACCTCTCTGTGAATTCCGAATGGTAATCACGCACCGACCCATTCGGCTACAGCGGCCGCCAACTACAACTTTTAAGTGGCTTAAAAACGCGTTGATTTTTTACTTTTTTTTTTTCAAAATACTTCTATTTACATCAGAATCTACTTGCCGCATTGACCTCTATGAAACTACTTGCCACAAAAGCTGATTAAAATAATCACTTTTTACTACAGCTTTGCCACATTTTTAGAACTGTCAAATTTATGTTATTTCACACAGTTGATTAAACGAAAAAAGTTAAAGGGCACTTAAAAGTTAGTTAGTAAAACTCAATTTATTGGTAGGCCCAAAGGGTTTCTGTCTTTGCTAGATGCAGACAATTTGAGTTGGACTACATCCAAGTTGTTCGACCTTTCATTACAAGAACGCCTCCACTGCACTAGCATACGAGAAAACACGCACATACACGCACGCTTATGCACATACTTTCACACTTAGAAAGAGAGAATATGAAAATTTCTACCATACGCAAGAAGCTGTGTGAAAACCTAACGACTATGTAAGTGTATGTCCATGTGTGCGCGTGTAAAATCCTAAAAGTCTTACACTTTATTCACCGCAACCAAAAACTGTAAATACTTTTATGTTACTTCAAAATACTTTTCGATACTAGGCGATGCTCGCCGTTCAACATTTTAATATCTTTCTATAAATTTTTAAGTGCACGCCCGTTTGTGCACGCAGCTAGACAGCGCTTGTGTCGAAAAGTGAAATTCAATTAAGTACTTGGAGAGTGTAAGGAAATATTGGCCATTACTTACAACAAAGAAAAAACGAAAAAAGTAAATGTGTAAGTGTGTAAAAGACAGAATGTAGCGACGGGAAAAAAACAACAAATGAAAGAAAAACAAAGTAAGCAGAATTGGCAGTAAAAGTTAGTTGTAGTGAAATAGCAAAACGAAAATAATATAAAAATAACAAACGCACGCACACACACACGCACATTCTAACGTGCCTGCTCACGCCAGCAGTTGTCAGGGCGTATGCGTAACTTTGAAATTTCTTCTCGCTTAAGGACACAGTGTGAACGAAGTTGTTATGAAGCGAAATGCAACAAAAATTAATGGTATAAAATAACCTTGCTATGAATTGTAGCTAAGGAAATAAATAAATTTTGCTGCTATGTATTACGAATAACATTTTTATGGTATAGGGAAAGTAATTAAAAAATCTTCACACTTCTAAGTGCTTCGCTTTGATGTTAAATCTCTGCTGAATTATGGTCTGCTAGAAAACTTTGCTTATTTGTCGCATTTGTGATTTGTGATTTTTTATTATTCAAAAAAACGAAAAAACAAGGAAAACATTTGATTGCTGCGAATTAAATATTTTCTACCGCCAAGTGTTTGCGTAAATTTGAAAACAAACACATTTATCATCATAATAAAGCATATTACCCGCTTTTGGGCGCAAGCGACTAAAAAGTTTACTTCCTATTTTTCTATGCAAAATGCATTTCGGACTTGTTTTTTGGCTGAGAAAACTTTTGCTTTGTTAGCAAAGCGAGTGATTAACATAAATTAAATGCGCCTGATAATCAAGTTGAAATGCGTGAGATAAAAAAGTAGATGAAATGGGAAAAATAAACGATAGAAAATTTATAACGGATAAAGTTAGAGAAGCAAGACGTCACTTTGGTGGAAGTAAGAAAGTAGTAAAAGAGGAAAATATAAAATTTATTTAACTTCCATTTTATTTATGGCATGAAAATTGAATTGTTTCATAATGAATTTTTAGTCAGAAGTGCAACAGCTTTCAAATTTAACATAACTACAATTAGGGGTCTTAGCTGCAAGCTGAAAGATCTATATATTGTGGCCCCATCATGGATTCAGAGTTTTTCTGTTAGCCCAACTTCTTCAAGAAATTTTGGTAAAGGGTGGTTAAATTTCAAGGGCCGATGTTGAATATGAACCACACCTAAACGTTAAGTTTTTTTCTGCATGCCATTTAACATTTTTAAGTCACACACCAACTCAATTTGAACCATGGAAAGATACACAATCGAGCAAAGCGAAAGTTATTCAGGCTTATCTTGAAAACGGGCGTTCAAATCAAAATTCATATCGCCCACTTCATCTTCAGTGATGAGGCACATTTTCACCTTAGTGGATTCGTCAATAAGCAGAATTGCCGCATTCGGGCGAATGATAATCCAAAAGTGATTGCAGAAAAACCAATGCACCTACAAAGAGTGACTGTTTGGTGCGGTTTATGGGCCGTATTTTTTTCCAAAATGAGGCCGGTCAGGCAGTTACTGTGAATAGTGTTCGCTATCGTGAGATGATAACGAACGTTTGATGGCCGAATAATCTCACGTCGCGGCGATGTCAATTGGCCGCCAAGATCATGAGACTTGACACCGTTGGACTTCTATTAAGGATTTAATAGGCTTAAGATGAGCAATAAAGGTTGAAAAACCCACGGAGGCGGGAGTAAAAAAAAATTACCAAAAAGAAATATAAATAGAAAACATCAAAAAAGACAAAAAAAAAATGACAATAGCAAATGTAGGTCAAATAGATCCGGTAAAATAAATAGTGCGTGAAAATATCACCAAGATTGAAAAAAGTAGAAAACAGCGGGAAGTTTTCGGCAAGTAAAGTAACTGGCCGTCTTTTCACTCACTCGCAATTTGTTTAAATGGGGGCCAGATTTGGAAAAGTGCATATGAGAAAATAAAAACTGTAAGGGTGAACAGCGCACTGGTGATTTAATGGCTTAAAAAGGTGCAATCAAGTTGAGAAAAAACAAAGAAGCGGTAGGAAAAAATAAAATTAGAAAAAATTAAAAATACAACAAAAAGGGCAATAAGAAGTGTAGATAAAAAAAAGCAGAGAAAATAAATAATGCGTAAAAATATCGCCAAAATTGAAAAAAAAAAATTAAAAACGCGAGAAATTCTCGTAGGTAAAGACGGCAAGTTAAAAATCTTACTTCATGAAGGATTCCGGATCTGGAAAAGTGCATATAGAACAAGAAAAAAGGAGGTTAAGAGTTCATCGGAAATAAAAAATTCAAAGAGATTATTATGCTGTAGACTTTATTTTAGGTCCCGAACCTAAAATATACATATAAAAACAAAAACAAAATGGCGGATTTGTGAAAAAAGTTCACAAAATCTAATTTGTTTTCTTCATAAATTGTTTAAATTAAATAGTTTATTATTAAAAAATTAAATGTTTTAAAGGTCCGGGATCTAGATATGTGCGTCTAGAATAACGGGTTAAATTCTTAGCCAAATCGGTTGAATAGTTATGGAGCAGTGATTCCCCGAAATTTCGAAAACGCGTTTAAAGTTTCGACAACAGCTGGCGTGTCACACGCTTTCATATACACTACGGCGCGCTCTCTTATTTTAGCTATAACTTTAAAAATAATTAAAATTTCTGTGTGAAACTTTTATAGTATATTTTTAAGATGTTTTTCTTCCGAAAAATGTGAAAAAAATCGATTTTTTTTACCCGTCACACCGAGCTACTACCATAAAGGATTTAATGGCTTACAAATGGGCAATAAAGTTGAAGAAAGCTTGAAGCATTTAAATACTTAGTTAATTTTATCGTAAGTTAAAAAGCTAAATAAGGCGAATACCACAAATTCCGCGCTCAATAAATTAAAGAAAAAAAAATGCTTTGGTATGGCATCCACCAAACCTCCAAAACATCTTTGTATCGAATTATAATAATTTAAGTAACCAGCTGACCCCTGTTAAGAGCATTGCCGACCTGGGTGCACTTCACGACTCAAACTTGTCGTTGGTATATAACTCGTGGCAGTGAAAAATGTCATGCAAAGAATGCATTCATTTTTTAATGCAAAACATTTAAATGTTACTGCAAAAAATTAATGCATTAATTTCTGAAATTTTATGCCAATAAAAATGTAATAATAATTATAATAAAATTTTAATGCATTAGCGCTGAAAATGAGTAATGCTAATGATATTTTCTTTGCACACATATTTACAGTGTCAATTTAATGTGAATGCCGTAATTTATTGCATTAAAAATGTAAAAAAAACCCATTAAGCAAGCATTGGCTAGTTTTATTTTGAAGTAAAAATGGTTCGCTGGTATCAGATCAACAAAGTCTGATAACCAACTGACTAATTTCTCGAAGCTAGCAACTGATAAATTTTGTAGTTATTAGTCATGGTCATCAATCACTCAACTGGAGCAAATGGTATACTTCAGTTATCAGTCACAGGATTGCATTGTTTATCAATTTCGCTATAAAAAAAAATTCAAAAAAAATGAAAAAACTAAGGCTTCTAATAGATTGATGCATCTAGACTTAACCTTCCTTCCAATCCCGCCCCGTCCATCTGCGGAAGCTGTGAGGCGGAGTGGGTGAAAGGAAGACTTTTCTACTATTTATGCGAATATCTGGATCCAGCCAGAACAATACTTCATTCAGTAAACCTTTCCTACAGCAAATTAATGAAATCGCAGACATCGAGATAAAACAGTTGCTGTTATATTTGGATCACACAAAATGGATCTGACTTAAAACTAAAAAAACAGAACAGATATCACACGAGAACAGTGAGAATAAAAAAGCGCTAATAAGATTAAGATTACTTAGTACACTTTATTAATACTCAACCACCTGAACAACAACAGCAACAATAAATTGAGACAAAAGCAAAATGATTATACTTTCTAATGTAATAAATTTTTTCATTAAAGTTAATTTGCAGATCGTAATGATTGACGCGGCAATGTTGAAGAAAATCGAACATGGCGCTGTGACTAAATTGCTGATAAAACAATGAAAAGAAGAAGAAAGAACTATCGAATTATTATCTAGATTTCAAAAGCGGCCAAATGAACTCAAAGGAGGTCAGGAGAGTATTGAATATGGCTCTCGCTTAGGCGGCTCGAATGCGACTGCTATAGAAGATAATGTGAAAAAAGTCGAGATACTTGTACTAGAGGATTTCCAAAGAAAGATGAAATTATTAGCAGAAAAGCACCTCAAAAACAAGTGCGAGTGAAGTGCTGTAGCGAGTTTTTGGAGAACTGCGGGGGAAAATTCAATGAGTATTTTTGAAGGTATTATATTAAGAGGTGAAATGTGGGTTTATCACTGTGTCGAGGAGTTTAAATACATTTATTTAATTATAGTAGCCAACTACATAAGAACTTTTATCCTAATTTAATTCACTAAGGAAAAGAAAGAAAGTTTTAATGAGGAGTTCTATCATTCATACTTGTTGTTATTGCAATAGCATAAAACATTTAAAAACTCTTTTAACCCTCTATTGGGCACCCGCTTCTGGCCAGACTGGCTTGTTCAACTTTGGAAGTGAATTTCGCATATTTCTATCATAGCTAACGACTTGAGCTTCCAGGTAGCTTCCTAAAATTTAAGATTCTATTGATCTATGTATCTAACCTTTCGAAAAGGATCCTCGAAAGGGCAAAAAACGGGCTAAACCGGGTGCACAGCCGAAAGTTTTAAAAGAGTTATCTAATGAAGAGTTAAGGAATGCTTTAGTCACTTGAACGAACTCCTTTTTCTGGTACAAATCGGGGCGCTTTGGTAGCGAATACCCGACTATAAAGGGAAATCTCATTATCACCAGCTTTGCGGTTATGTCTGTTGTAAAAACTTACCCGTAGACTTGAAAGAGGGCAAATGTCGTTTGAAAGTTTGGAAGTTTTTCCGGTTTCGGGTAAAAATAAATCAGACTCGATGCAGTGGCATAAATGCACGATCCTTTTTTTATATATGGAGAAATGTAAAAAACCGAAAAGAAAGAAAATTCAAGAAAATTGTCAAATATTAATTCGAATTTCGAGCTACTTTAAGCTGTTCCAGTATTACACCAGAATTCAGTAGACTATAAAACTGCATACTCAAATTTTCGAAAAAATGAGGATTGGAAACTAAAATTTCTTGAATTTTTTTAAATTTTTTATTAGGTGTGAGTTTTATGGTTTTTATTGTGGCATAAACTATAAGCAAATTAAATGAGAAATAAATAAATAAGGAGTCGACACTTAAGAATTTTTTTATTGAGTTTGAAACTTAGAGTTTTCTGGTTTTTAAGGTAGTTATAGTTTTATAAAAAAAAATAAAAAGAAATTATTAAATAAACAATCAAAACTGAAATTTTTTTAAAATATTTTATTAAGTTGGAAACTTGGAATTTAATGGTTTTTATTGTAGTACAAATTTTATTTTTATAAAGAAAAAAGTAAAAAAGTTAAAAAAGAAATTAATAAATAAATAGTCGAAGCTTTAAAATATGTTGCGTTGCTATAATTGTGAAAATGAAAAAAACACATTGATGAATTAGGTAATCTTGCAAACTCCTTTTGGGGCGACTTTAGTTTCTATTCCCAGTCCCTGCAAGCATTTTTCTTTAGAAGCTCCAAATTTGTATTAAGGATTTGCAAATTAAACAACAAATCAAATTTATTTCGACCCGACAATGCGTATCCATAGCCGTGGAGTGTAAGGTACTGAAAAACAAAGATTTAAGTTCAGCCAAAGGTTATAGCTTTAGAAGCATTCTACACATATTTATGAGAAATATATAGGGGTTTTCAATAAGAGGTGTTATTTTGATATTCAAAGAAAAATTATATTTTTTAATATAAATGATCAGATGTTTATTTCATTATAAAGAGGAAAGTATGCCTTTAATAGTGGAAAAAAACATCAGGCAAATAACCACCTCGACCACGCTTACAGGACAATATCCTTTTCATGAAATTTTCCTTAACCAAATTGCAAAGTGGATGCCCTATATCCTCGATAGCCTCACGAATTCGACCCTGGGCTGTTGGCGTAGACCTTCTCTTTCACGTGGCCCCACACAAAAAAGTCACAAGGTGTTAAATCATAAGATCTGGGCGGCCAATTGGGATCACCTCTTCGAAAGATAAGATGGTCCGGAAACTTTTCCCGTAAAAGATTAATGGCTTCGTTGCTTGTGTGGCACGTAGCGCCGTCTTGTTGAAAATAAACGTTTTCCATTTCAATACCATCCAATTCCGGCCATAAACAATTGTTTTTTCTATAGCAATACCTGTATGTGTAACACCTTTTATTGGAAAACCCTTTACTATGCTATGCTGCAGCAAAATTTAGAAACACTAACCATTCGTTCAGCCTGCAAAAATATCCCTCACAGTACTGTGCTTCTCTTCACGCTACACATTTTCTTTATCATCTAAACCCAAAAGAGCTTTGGCTTCAATAAAAATAACAATCTGCATAAAAGTGCAGCATAGCAGAATAAAGGGTTCCGTAAAAGCTGTGCAAACATGTGTATATTTTCTCTAAGAGCTGCAATCGAAATTCTTTATTATAATTGAAACGACCCTTGGCGCTTTAAAAAATGCATTTAAACGATTTAAAATTCAGTGCTGCTACACATTTTTAAGCTATCATAAGTCAGTTCATGTTAAAAGTAGCAGGTATTAATTACTAGCAGTTGAAATACTTTTACAAAAAAAAAACATGCTTTCAACAAGCAACTGATAAAGTTTCCTGGTACGTCAGTACGTATGAGTAACTTATAAATACTTGAGCGCGCTCATTTAAGAGCTGTTCTTAGAAACCAAGTTTAGTTATATTGAAAGCATTATTTTGCATGTATATATGTATGCACATGCACAGCTGGATTTTCTGCTTAGCAGAACACAACTTGTCTTCAAAATTCTAATATTCGCTTCCTTCCTTTTCTCCTACCCATCTGCCGGTATAGTTATAGAACCAAATGCTTTGTGCTTTACACGCTTTTGAACATCGTTTATGCATGCCTGTGTGTGTGTGGTCTGGTATTATCTGCAATATATAATATATATGTATGTGTTTTAAAATATATTGCATGCAGACATAAATCTCTCATCAAGCGAAAAAACATATGCATGTAAGCATCTCTCTTTGGCTGCTTGTCTGTTGCTTTTCGGGGGTGTTGATGGGTGCAGTCTCGTTAAAAATCACTTAAAATTCCATCATCATAAATTTGTCAAATTTTCGCTGAAGTCTTTGCACAAGGCGATGTCAAAATTATGAGCAAAAAAAAAAATAAAGTCAAATAACAAACATGAAAAATATTATAGAAAAATATTTTATGAGGAATATGCCGAACCACAAGAGGCGAAGCTTTCGCGTAAATTAGAAAACGAAACTTAAAGAAATACCAAGCAGCTCTGCATATTCACATTTATGTTACAAAATTTTTCTGCTAATGGTCGTGGTTAGACTAAGCCCATCGGGGTCAAAATCGCTTGTTTGCTTGAGGCAATATTCGAAATATGTAGTATCAGATGAGGCCTGAGTGACGTGTCCCGGTTGCCTAGAGCTCGAGAATTTAGGGTATTTTCAGGATTCTTACTTTTTTTTTATTTATTTATTAAAAGAGTATTAATTATAAATAACTATTCCACTTAAAGAGCTAAAGCGCTGGCTACTATGGCCTTCGGCTACTCAGGATTCTATATTTAAATTTTTTAGGCTTTTTATTAAACTTATTTTACTTCCAAAAATGAAATTTTTTTTTTTTTAATTTTAATATGCTTGTCGATTCTAACATAACCTAAACGTCATAAATCAAGCTTAGACATATGGTAAACAAACTGCTTCGACACATTAGTGATTTTGATTTGGTATCATATACTTTTGGTTTTGTGAGAAAGTTTGATTTTGTGCCGAATAATCGACATTTGCGGGAAGTGTTGATTTTCCTCTTTCATTCGAAAAAAACGGCAGATGAAGCGCATCGGGAGTTACAAAAAGTTTATGGAGATGCTGCCTTAAGTGAAACAACGTGCCGAGATTGGTTCCGTCGCTTCAAAGACGGTGATTTTAATGTTGACGACCGTCCGCGTGCCGCGTGTAGGAAGGCCAAAAACCTTCGAAGACGCTGAATTGGAGGCATTTCTCATTGAGGATCCGTGTCAAACGCAAGAAGAGCTTGCTTCAGTATTAGGAGTTTCCCGGTAATACATTTCCAATCAAGCATGCTTTGGGAATAATTCAGAAACAGGGAACTTGGGTTCCTTATGAGTTAAAACCAAGGGCTGTTGAACGTCGGTTTTCCGCCTGTGAACAACTGCTCCAGCGACAAAAAAGGCAAAGAAGGTAAGGTTTTCTTCATCGCATCGTGACGGGGGATGAAAAATGGTGACTGCGCGGTCATGCTTCTACGTCGTCGCTTCGGCCGAATATTCACGCTGCGAAAGTTATTTTATGTATTCGGAGAGCCATGAAAAAGTGATTCTGCAGCATGACAACGCTCGGCCTCACGTTGCCGAACCCGTTAAAACCAACCTGGAAACACTGAAATGGGAAATCCTACCCCACTCACCTTATTCTCCAGATATTGCGCCGTCCGATTATCACCTCTTCCGATCGATGGCACATGGTCTAGCTGACCAGCAGTTCCATTCATATGAAGACATCAAAAAATGGCTTAATCCGTGGATAGCCTCAAAAGATGAACAATTTTACCGCGACGGTATACGAGATCTACCAGAGAGATGGGGAAAAGTAGTACCCAGCTATGGGCAATACTTTCAATGATTCACTTGTAACCATTTTTTTAGAATAAAGTTGTATTTTCATCAAAAAAACAGCGAGACTTAGTGGCGTACCTAATAGAATAAAAAAAAATTGCTAAAATGGCGCGGTTTTGAATTTGGCACTCTAAAAATCGGGGTTTTTTCAGTTTTTTAACCAAAAAAATACGAAATAATTGAAATAATAATATGATTCTACTACGAGCAATATCAATTGATGCTTTGAACAACATATTAAAATTTCAGACGATTCGGTTGGATTGGTTTAGTTTTTCTTGACAACACCAGGCCGAAAAAAGTAGTATTGAGATGTTGTTGTTGTTGGTGAAGGGGTTGAGTATTTCCACTGAAATAATCCTAATTAGTGGGCAGCACCATTTCACTACCTCCGTCCTCGTATAATGATGTTTTTGTTTTAAGTCAGATCCATTTAGGCAGTCCAAGTATAGCAGAAAATTCTTTATCGAAGGGTAGGTTGAGTCTAACTGCATGATCCCCTACTTTCCAATGGCCTGTAAGGGTTGCAGTGATGCGTGCGATGTTTGGCCAAGAGAGTTCGTCCTAACAGATCAATGGTGCTTTGGATTTTGTATGACGAACATGTGTTTTGTATTGAGATAATTGAGTTTAGAATTTTGAGAGTGGCCGCGTGACGAATCTGACTCTACTTGCTAAAACGGCTGTAGAGCCGAAAATACTGGGAATATCCTTCCAAAAATTTGAAACTATATTCTTAAAAGCCTATACTTTCGAAATATCGTAAAAAACTGGGAGAGTTTAAGTGTTCCCTAAAATTCATTCTTTTTGATATTCGAGATCTTTCACCTATGAGTGTCATGATCAGCATCATTCGGTGCTCCAGCTTCTTGAAAGCCTCAACCTGCAGGACGATTTTTCGCCATTCTTGGCGCCCACTTGTTGTCTTCTCCAATTGTTAGAAGGTTTTCAGGCCACTTCATCTTTTTACCGTAGTCTGGATCTACCTTCGTCTCGCGTAACCTCTTCTACACTCCGTTCACTTCCATGCGCCTCACGTGCCCCTTAAAATGTCTATGATCTTTGGGGCTTAACAAATCCCACTTCGTCTTCTCCTCGTATTACATCATTAATATCGTTTTTTATTCTTATTCTTAACTCATCCTTTTCCTTTACTGGCCCATATATTTTTCTAAAAATTTGTCTGCCCAGGCTGAAGAAGACTGGATACGCCTTACAGGAAGACAACTTTTCTTATTAGAATTAAGTTTTTAGTACTAGTCTTGGACTCGCTGGTCTATGCGTGCATTTCATTTGTTTTTGCAGCCATTTTGAAGCCTGCGTTGGGTCTAACAATTTTACTAACGCGTTCAAGGGGAATCGTTTAAGACTAGACAAAGCCGATAAATCAAACGTACTAAAAATTAATCAAACAAAGAGGAGCCTATATTTTGATCCGAATCAAGCTTTAGATATTTGACACATGGGTTAAGGGAAACGACACAGTCAAAGTCATGACACAGTCACAGTCAAAACACAAAAAAAGAATAGAATTTTTTTGTTGTTCGACCTTGTCCTTCTAAGCAGCTTTTGTTAACCAAAAAAAATTATGCATTACAATTTATGTATATACAATAATTTGACATTTTTGTGTTACCATAAAAATTAACAAGTTTTTGCAGTTTAGTGCTAATTTGAGGTGTTAATTTTCACGCCGCTAGCCAGTAAAGTGACGCGTAATAATGCCTATTTTTAGTTCTTTTTTTGGTTTCTGCTTTTCTTAATCAGTAAATTGTTTGCTGGACTTGAAAAAAAAGACACAGGGCCTGTCTCGAAATACCGAAAATAATATTGTAATAATCCGGTCACTGAATGCCAAAATGCGGGTTAATCAAAAAGTTTCCATTTTTTAAATTAGAAATCTGTTTGCTGAAATTGCAAATATGCAGTCCCGAAATCAATCTCGAAACCAGTGCCGAAATCTCGAATCTTAAGAATCTAGCTACGAATTTATCTTCTATTTTGCCACGCTATCCGTCTGAGTAGCTGATGAATGGCATTTAAAGCTTTTGTTGTTGTTGTTATTCAAGCATAAGTAACTAAATTTTATTTACTTGAATTATTTTTTTCGGTTCTAAGCTAGAAAACATGTTTTCATTCATAATTAAAAGTATCAATTTTCAGTGTCCACTTGAGTGAGCTTAGTTTTTCTTATTTAATTTTTTCCTCCATTTTTGCTGCAAAAATAATGAAATCCAAGCCGCGCGTTAATCGCTTAAGTGGTTGCAAATAAGTTGTCGGCAAAATACCTAAGCTGGTAGTTCATGAAAAAAAGTTGGGGGAAAAACATAAAAGCACCACTGCCGCTAGCGAAATATTGACAAATACCCCGCCAGCTAATCACCGCTTGCATGCACGTGACAGCTGCCAAATCACTTTACTGGAGGCTAAAATCAATTGAGCAAATTTTAGCAACATTTCTGGTTAAGCAATGCTGACTGCTTTGCCTTACTTTGTTTTAAATTTATTTGCGCTTGAAGAGACATTTCGAAAATGTTATTTTAACGTGTTTGAAAAGTTTATTAAATTATTATTTTTAATGACTCAAAAGGAGTAGAAATTATTAAAATAACTCTAAGCGGGCTTATGCTGTCTTCAGCTACTCAAATTACAATGTTTAAATTTTGATATGGAAAAATTATTGTTTTTTTATTGTAGAAGGTAGTGCACAATAGCAACAAAATACAGATCAAATTTCGCATTAGAATCTCGAAGTCGAAACTTTGCAGTACTAAATCAAAAGACACAAAAAAAACTGCTTCAAAAAAGATCAAATCAAATATTTTCAGAACTTCAACTCCATGGTGAGTCATTTATGGCCTTTGTTAAAGAGCAAAGGATAGTGTCTTGAAAACTGCCTACACCCGAAATCCAAAGACATACCAGAAAGTATCTATTAGTTGACTAGCGTATTTATGCCAAGTAACCCAAGCACCACAAAAGAACGATTTTGCACGTCATTCATTGAAGTACCGCCAGCACCTTCTCGTGCGTTCGTGTTACTGATACCGTTATGAAGAACCATCCGCGAACGACATAAGTGATTCGATATCAAGTTGTTAAGGTATTTTATATATTTTCTTAAATTTGTGTGAAAATTGGTGTACTCGCAAGTTTGATTACATAAAGGGTGGTTGTGTTTCAAGGGCCGGTGTTGATTTTGAATAAAATACAATTTTTTCAGGAAATTATTGGCATTTCTCTTTATAATGAAAATATTGGTCAAATGGCCGCTGCGGCCTCAGCGACATACTTCCATCCGATGGTCCAAATTTTCGATGACGCTGAGGCATAATTTAGGTTCTAGGCCGTTAATGTGCCGAATTATCTCATCCTTTAGCTCTTGAATTGTTGCTGACTTATCGACGTGCACCTTTTATTTCAAATAACCCAAAAGAAAAAAATCCAACGGTGTCGTTGACGTTTAGGCGTGGTTCAGATTCAACATCGGCCCTTGAAATTAAACCACCCTTTATAAGGACTAAACTGAACAAATTTTGAAACAATTATAGTTTTCAGTTTTTTTTCAATTTTTTTAGGATAAAGTGATTTTTAGCAAAGAAGCATAAGATTACATTTTTTTGTAATTACTTTAACCTATAAAATGAAAAATCATTGAAAATTTAAAATTTTTTTTTGTTAATCATTTTTGGTGAAAATTGTTCTAATGACCTCAAACCTGATTCGAGCGAAGACCGTGCAAACGCATAGAAAGTGGCCCCTCGTCTCATCCTCCTCTCCACACGCTGGGCAGAGAGCACTGTCTTAGATGTCTACCTTTTCCATGTGCTTCGCTCATAGAAAGTGACTCGTCATCAGTCCAACCAGCTGCCTACAGTCCCTTCCGCTTAATGACAAGAAGATTTGCGACAGTCGGTCGGCCATGACAGGTAACATCAGTTTAGTCCATCTGCAGTCTCTCTCAGTCTACCAAGCTCGCTTGTGGTTTGAAATAGCCCGTTTGCTAACTGTGGTTTTGATGGCTGCAGAAAGGAGTGGCAGAGAGAGTTCTGCGCAAAAGAAGTTGGCCTTAGAGCCCATCCTAGCTAAAGAGTCGGAAGTCTCATTACCCGCGATACCCATGTGTCTAGGGACATCTGGATATGTTGTCTACAACATAGCTCAGCCGGGATTTACAGAACTTAACTACCCTTGAAGGGTTCTAGCTTCTTCAAAAGCTGTGAACAGAGCGCGAGATATCATCAAGGATGTTAAAATACAACCTTTGTTCATCCGAGGCACAATTGTGAGTCGTATACAATATTCGACAGCAGAATGGCGCCAGCTCATTTCACACGTATTCTTACGCTCTCCTAATCAATAGTTGTTCGTATAGCAACATGACAGCGAGTAACACTAGCATTGACTGCGTGGACTTTTTTATATCACCTCATATCACAATCCCAGTTTTTGCTGACCCCTCTTGTACAAAAAAATGCTTTCACATCCCATGTTACGCCAGCAAATCAGCTGATTCCTTGAAAATCACTGGGCGTCGGTTTACGGTCTGATATTAGCCACACCTTCTGAACTCCCTCCACCGTGAGGCAGCACCACTTGGAGACCATCAATAGTTGGCATTTAAGCAACCTTAGCGATTTTTTGATTCAAAAAAAGGGTCTGCATTATTTGAAAAGTTTTGATTTCAGGAAAAGAGTGCTTGAGAAGCTATCGATTTATTAGATAAAGATTAATGATAAGGTTATTATTAAGATTATTGCTAAGATTAACTCTAAAAATCAGCTGTACAAAGACTTTCAGTACCAGGTAATTTCATGCTTCTGGAGTAACTCTTATGAGACAACAATTATTGCAATCTTGCAAAGCAACCTCGGACCCAACCTCAAGACATACTACTACAAATGTTGAAAAATAATTTTGAAAATTGTTGCCCTAGAATAAGCCTCATAAATGCGCTAGTAGTAGCCATTGGACTGGAGTCATTTTCCACTAATAGTGTTACCTACTGAGTTGCGCTTTACTTACTTCTAAATGAACCGTCCCCACCTTCCAAGCAAATGATTGAAGAGCTTGCAGCCCTTGGAGATTGGAGCGTTCAAAACTCACAGGAAAAAATCAGCTTGCTACCTAAGTTTAACTCTATTACTGCATCGCAAACTAAGTGACCACTCACAGTGAGAATATTTAAGGTACCCACTCAGAGCAGAAGTGAGTCAACAATAAGCGCTCAAATAGTGATTAAATAATAAGTATTTTGAGAGGAAAGTAATACCATGTTAGCATAGATATATCCACCTCTTTGATAATATTTAAGCATATTTATAATATACTATTTTTTAAAATGACCTGCAACTTTAAAAGCTGACAGCAAAATGTGTGGGTAGTATTTTAAAATTCAAAAGCGGAGATACTTAAAATAATCCCTTAAGGTTATTAGCATTGAAAATTCTGTTTGCATTGAAAACAGTGAAACAGAGAAAATTGTGCATATGCATGTGTGCTTGTATGTAAGTTCGCATGTTGGAAAATGAGTAAAATTGCATGCATAAATAATGTGAAATGGCAAGAAAAATGGCCATTTCCAAACGCACTCGAAACTCATAAGGTGGACCGGAAGCATTGGATTAGTATGAAAATGGCAACAATTATTCTGAATAAAAGAGCAAGAACTACAATATATGGAATTAAAAGCTATGCATATATTGCATATAGTGCATATTATCCCTGCAGTCAAACCTCTTGGTTTTGAACAATAAACCCTAATACCAGTTGACTTTGCAGTTGAAGTACTTAGTTCGCCTTCGATATTTTTCGAGTGTTGAAAATTGGTTTGTTTTACCCGATGATATGCTACTTTGTCATGTCAATTGTTAGCCTATACATCAGCCACATACCAGTTTCTGAACTAGTTTACAGTAGACAGAAAGCGTCTAGTCCAATTTGCCTCAAAAATCACCAGTTTGGGACGAGTTGAAAAAAAATGATAAAAATTAGTAATAAACATTTTGGAAAGTTTTTGAACTTAAATATATTTTTTTAATTTTTAATATATATTTTTTGTGCCATGCCAATCAAACTTATTTTCGGTTTTTGTATCAACCCGAAGAAATATTTTGTTTTGTAAGGAAAAATTTTAGAATTTTTTCAATTTAGTTCCAGTATTTTTGTATGAGAATTTTTGTGTGCCTTGCCAATCAATTTTTACGAGACATGTGAGCTAGAATTTTTGTTTAGATTTTATACATATTAAAAAAACATTTATTGAAAAGAAAAATATTTAAATCGAAAAAAAAATATTTTCATAATAAATTATTAAAAATATAACTAATATATGTATATAATAAGTTATTATTATCCAAACAAAAGTTTTAATAGAAAAGTAGAAGTAGAAATAGAAAAAAAAATTTTTCATAATAGAAAAGTTTATTTTCATAATAGAAAATTTTTTTTTGCGCGATTTTATACCAAGTAGAGTTTTGTATTTTTTATTTGAAAAGCATATTTTTCTCAAGACAGTAAAAGTTTTAGAAAAATTTTGCTTAATTCCGTATTTTTGCATTAATGATTTCTTTTTATTTGAAAGCATATTTTTCTCAAGACAGTACAGTTTAGAAAAATTTTGCTTAGTTCCGTATTTTTGTATTAATATTTTTGTGTCATGCCCATTAATTCTTACGCATAGTTGACAAGACATTTTTTTTTATATTTGAAAACAAATATGAATAAATATTTTTTCATATTTTTATATTTTTATTATTTATTTTATATTATTAAAAAAAATTTTTTTTAATTGAAAAGAATTTTTGTTTTTATATTTGAAAAATTTATTTACCTTTTTTAGTACCAAGTCGAAGTATATTTTTTATTGAAAAATTGTTTTTCTCAACACAGTAAAAATTTTAGAAAAGATTTGCTTTGTTCCGTATTTTTGAATTATAAAATAAAAAAAAAATAAAAACACTTTTGGACCTCTTAGAGCCTCAGAGCCTATTCTCTGCAGCAATGAATTCTTTTCTGAAATCTTTTTCCTTTTCAATTTTTATTTATTTTGATTTCTTTAGCCGCGCCAACCAATTCTTATGAGATAAAATATTTGAAATTTTTTTTTTTACTTAAAAGAAAAAATTAAAATTCGAAGAAAAATTGTTAAATATTTCACAAATATTTTTTCGGTTGAGCTGGGGAAATTATTTATATTGGAAAAAAAGGTGTTTTTATACCAATCGAATCACATTTTTTTTACTGAAAGAGCACATTTTCTTCAAAAAAGTATACATCTTTTTCAGTTTTGTTTAGTTCACACAGGAGAAAAAATGTAACAGTTCAAAGTCTTCGTTTATTTCAGTCAAGAATTCGGGGCTGTACCTTTCACGCCATTGGGAAACTCCAGCATTGCGGCGTTCCACGACTTCCCATGCCAACCAAATTTGATAACATTACCGTTAAATGAACCACAGTTTTATGCACATTTTTTAAACAATTTTCAGAGCTCAATTAATTTCTTCCTTTGCGAAAAAACCAAAAATAAACGTCTTTTTTCGACCTTCTAAAGTAGGCTCTCCCTGTCATGCAATGGATATGAAAATAAATTTAATTGCTGGTATACTACAGAGAAAATGTACAAAAACGCCCAACAAAAAAACAAAAAAAAATGCAAAGCTCCTACCTACATGTCCTTCTACACGTATGCACACACACACAGACTCCTCCCAGCATCAAAATGAACTATTCGTGTAGCCTTTTACGAGCGCGTTCATGATTTATGAGTGATATCTTTTTCCAGGAGCATAAAAAATATATGCACTCACACATATACGAATATAAGTGGGTGATGGGCGAAATTTGCTAGTTGTGTTAGCAGATAGTCTGCTGAAATGTATGAGTGCTGATAGGAATCATAGCAAAAGAAGAAAAAAAAACACGAAATTTTTTTATGAAAGGAAATAACAAGGGGAAATGTTAAAGCGCAAATTAAGATATCAAAAGTAAAACGTTGTGGACAGTTCTTAATTCTGGCGCTAAACTTCATTTAAAATGCAGCACAGCAAAATTTGAACGAAAGATAGTAATAATTTATATTTTTAAAACCTCTGATTTACTGCAGCATACACTTTGCAATGTGACTGGATGTAATAAAAAAATATTTTATTCTTTTTATCTCGCATTGCAGAATTCCCTACACACATGCATATGCAGCGCTGTGATGAGAAAAATGAAATCAAAGCAGCCGCTACTCAAATCCAATCTATGGAAATGACATCTCAAAGCAGCAGCCCAACCAACGTGCGCCCGTGCCGACTGGTGGGTTGTTGAACTCGTAAAAAGTGTGGCATTGATGCAACATATGCCACCAGCGAAGCTATTGCTGCTGTTGTTGCTACTGCTGCGGCTGGTGCTGCTGTTGATGCTGGTACCACCATCAACGAGGCGGCGAACAGCACTCGGTGACTCTGTGATGTGCAGCAATTGATGCAATGACTCATAAATTTTGCTAAAATTTTATAATACTAAAAATGGATTTTTGTATTTTACAGCGCATCATAAAAGTCAAATTCACGCATGACACCATTGCACGAGAAGCTAATATAAATTTGTGCAGTTGGATGTGTGCGTTCTTGAGAGAATGAATATTTTTTATGTTCATACAGGCATATGGAGCCATATACACATATATGTATGTATGTATATGCATGTATGTGTATGTAGGTAAGCATTTATATTTCTCCATAGACTTGCTGCTGCTGAACAATTTGCTGATGCAGATACCGATGACAATTCCACAATTCGTTCTTACAAAGCATAAAGTTAAATTAGTTGAACTAAAATGTACTAAAATGTACTGAAATCAACTGAGCTACATAGTAAAAGCGTAAAGTTAATTCAGTGAAGCGAATTTAGTACTGTAGATGCAGTCATAACTACTCAATGGTATGGAAAGTCTCAAGCCTGGTAGGGAAAATAATTTTTTTTTTAACTTTTTTTTACTCTTCGCTATATAAATTACGATAGCAGCGGAACTCATTGAAAAGTTTTACCAATTTTTTTTATTTCTCATTTTATTTTAATATTTTTCTGCAAATATATTTCATTTTCCTATAAAAATCATGTAAAAATAAGTTTGAAATTTTGTGCAAAAAAAAAAAAAAATCAACAAACTTCAATAGAAATTTCTCACGTTTTCAGAATTTATAGAAAAATTTCAGTTACGCAGTGTTAAGCCCCATTAAATTTTGGTGTAATAAAGGGCAAGTTTCAAGTGACTTAAAAAACGCGTTGATTTTTGACAATTTTTTCGCTGACCCCTTCTTTCCGATCCATAGAAGGAAAATCTCGCGCACTCGTTAAATGGAGAAAATGGTCCTGAGTCTGTAAAAAACTTGTCAAGAATCAATGGTATTTTAGTGCGGCTTCAAACTTATATTTTATTGATCGAAAATTTAATGGGCTATAACCCTGCGTAGTCAAAAAAATTCTAGAAATTCTAATTAAAAAAATTTAAACTTTGATTAAAATTTGATGTATTTGTTTTGCGACTTACATGAAGTCTTAAACTTGAATTTACTTACATATTGGGTTTTATAAAAGAATGAACTATGTTTTCAGAAAAAAATTGTTTAAACTAAACAAAAAACAAGTAAATTAGTAAAATTTGTAAATACGTCCCAGTGCTAGAGTACTCTTCATGCAACGTCATTTATCATACTTAAGGCGTGAGTCTTCCCACCTTTTCATGAGTTTGCAGCAAAAAAACCAAAAAATGATTTATCAAGGTCTTCACAATATGACTCTGCGTGGATGACGACCACAACAATCGACGTGAATTCTTGCCTGGCTGGATTTTTTCATATTTGAAAATAAATAATAATCGCTGAGAGCGAGGCCTAGAGAACACGGCTGGGGCTGAACCCATTCGTGGCGCACCTTCCTAAATTTCGGGGCCACACAGTAGTCAGACAGACAATGTATTATGCGTCCGAAAAATTATATAAACTTTTCCGATCAGAAGTTGTATGCTTGCGTGTCCTTTCTCTGGGCGTGTCCGCCTATTAGATAGTATTTCCCTATAAGGGAAATCTGTGCGCTAAGTCTTTCTTATTTAGGCTTAGCAAAATTTCTTTGCGTTTAACATTTAGAGTCGGCCTTAATTGTTGGAAGATTCTGTAGGTTGGTTCGTTACTCCACCTCTCGTTCGCTATTCTTAAAATGTTTTCAAAAATAAGTAGCCATGTTTATAAGCGTAACTCTGTAGGTATGATTTCTACCGTAGGTGAATTGGTTGAAGCATCACTCTGGCACTTTTCAAGTGGTACTGATGCGCTATTTTGATACCATTATGAGACCTCCAAAAGGCAGATAACTACGGTCAGTCAGAGTTGTTGATGTAATGGAGAAGGTCGATGGAATGTAGGTTGACGCACTACTCCAGGCTGCCGAAGAAAGGAGCACCCAGTGAACTTAATCGTCTAGCTACCAGACTCGGACACTTACAGAGAAAGTTCTCAACTGTCTCCTTCTCTGTAAGGTGCCCATAGCTTCTGTAATGGGGGCTATATGGTAAACCTAGGTTTTCCGCGTGCATGCCGATCGTTCAATGATCGTTACAGGTACGTGTTTGAAAATTGAATGGCGTGGAGTACCTAGTAGTTTCTGAGTCCTCCGTCTATCATACTGGAACTAAAGTGTTTTCGAAATATCACACGCAAGAACTGAAGCTCCAGTTTTTCTGCATTTTCCAGGCAGGGAGATACCAAAGATCGGGTACGAGGTTGTTGTTGTTGTAGCAGTAATACAAGCCCCGTCAGTGTAGCGTGTATCACCGGTCGTCTTCGTCGGGCTCATCTAAAGGTAGGTCCAGGAAACATGCTGTTTCGACAGGTTCGGTCGAGAGGGAGAAGGGTGTTAGCTAAGTAGGTTTTAAAGGGAATGAGAAAATGTGGTTAGTGTCATGCGGGGTACCTTCACATGCCGTACATATGTTTGGTATGTCGGGGTCAATTCTGGATAAGTAGGAGTTTAGCCTGCTACAATATCCAGAACGTAATTGTGCCAGTGTTACGCGGATCTCACGGGGAGGCTGGAGGTGGTGGTTGGACTCCAATTACGGCATTCGGTGGTGGGGAGCTTATGAAAGTGGTAACAGTCTTCAGGATAATGTCGTTTAATGCCTGTCTAAGCACTGTCTATGCCAGTAGATGTCTCCTGACGTGCCAGGGAGGCGGCTATGGCTCAAGCAGGTGTCTGCAAGGGTGAAACCTGTGGCAGCACGCTAACAGGAACTGCATGTTGAGCAGTTTGTTACGCTCCTTCACAGGTAGCATATGGACCTCGTCATGAAGGTGTTGTATTGTGGACATCAGGAGGCAACCCGTCGCTGTCCGAATGGCAGTGTTTTGGCATGTCTGAAGATTTATCCACTGGGTGTGACTGGTTCCAGGCAACCAGACAGGCACATCATAGTTTAGAACCGGCCGGCCAATTGTCTTAAATATCAAAAGCAACAATTCTTTGTCTTTGCCCCAAGTGCTGCCGGCAAGCGATTTGAGGACCTTGTTGCGATTTTGGACTTTAGTGGCAATTGCGGTTGTGTGCGCAGAGAAGGAGAGCAAACTGTCGAAGGTTACACCCACATTTTTGTCGGAATTGGTGGGTCATCGACTTTTACCTTGACGGACAGTTTGATCTCCTTTGTCCAGGTGGTAAAGAGGGTCGCCGTAGACTTAGTGGAGGAAAGTTGGAGATTCCTCGCAGTGAAAAAGCGAGAAGGGTCGGTGAGGTAGTTGTTGACAGGCCATCGATGTCATTGTCCGACGCAGTAGTCGCGTATGAGACCAGGGTGACTCCCTTTGGTGGCTGGGGGAGTTTCGAGATATAGAAGTTGAACAGCAAGGTTGAAAGGACATCACCCTGCGGAATACCTTGCTTGATCTTCCTCTGTTTAGAAGTAAGGTCACGAAAGGTGACTGACAAGTGACGACCGCTCAGATAGTTGGCGGACCACCTCTTCAGCCCTGGAGGGAGAGTCGACTGATAAATATCATCTAGTAGCGTGGAATGGCTGACAGTGTGGAAAGCCTTCTTCAAGACCAACGCTACTAGGACAGTCCTCTCGCAGAGTTTTGATTAAGCCCGCGGTTTATCTGGGCGTTTATGACAGTGAGTGCAGTGATGGTGCTGTGCACTCATCGGAAACCACACTAATGTGGGGCTGGGGCCAGGTGTTTCGTGAAGAGTGGGAGTAGGAGGGCTTCAAGAGTCTTCCCTACAGGGGAAGGGCGAGTTATCGGCCGATAAGATTCCCCTTAGTTGGCGAGTTTCCCAGGTTTCAGTAAGGTACGAGGTCTCTGATTCCAGTTCCTATATCCTAGAAGTAATATAAGAAATATATCTCCTCCTTACAAGAGTTGACTAGTTTGGATTCACATCGGCAGGATTGCAAAGACCTCTGCCTGAAAAATACTAGCAGTATTCGGCAATTTTAAGAAAAAAGATAAGTTAGCTGATTTAGAGAAACCCCCTGCTCCGACTCCTGATTCCATTTTGGAGCCGTCGGTGAAGACAGAGGTACCAGCTGTGGACTTATTAGTAAATTTGGTGCCGAGTCTCGCTGCCTTTGTATTGATTTTGTGAGTGATTTACTCGCCGCCTGGCTTATGTGGTAAAGAGTATACAACTCTGCCCGCGTTATTTTCAAGCTTCGAGCCACCGGTGAAGAAAATTATCAGACAATTTTTCATACCTCTGACAACCCCCATCCCTTCAAGAGTGTACAAAAACAATAACAACTTAGCAATCAATGAAATCCGTATTAACGAAATAAACACTTCAAATATTATTTTACACAGCTCAACTATAACCACCGGCCAATCATTCAATTCACAAACGATTGAAGCGAAAAACACATATGGACAACAAAAAAAAAGAAAAAAATTAAATAAAACCCATTAAATTATAATGCAAGCTCACTCCATCCCTATTAAACTCCAGCCAGGGACAAGCACAAGTATACTTGGCTGAAATCTGTTTGTCCCGCTGAGCTTGACACATGGCTCGTCTGGCCGCAACAAATTGAGACAAAATTAAATTAATATGCCATTTAATTGAAATTTAACCACATTTGCATTTATCGATGCATATTCACATATCTACACGGATACATACATCGATCCATAGGCATATCCATATACACGCGGAAGGAGATGGCGAGAGTTGAGGAACATATTTACTTATATAAGTATGGGGAAAATACAGTTTCGTGCGAAAGTTTAAGACTACTGGAGTGGAAGTCATTATTATAAAATTTAGTAAACCAAAATTGTTATGTGATTTCAGTAGATGTTGTTTTTCTTTGAGTGGCTAAGTTTATTGAACTGGGTGTCGACTCAATTAGCGTCAAACGCTTAGTTTAGTTTCAACACCACAAACCTTTGCTGTCTTATTGGTTAAGTTTCCTAGAGCTACTTTGTTCTGTCCAGAAAGAGAAGAAGAGATTCAAATTCCAAGCCTGAAATTTCTGGGAACTATTGCTGTTGAGGAGTGGTTTGGCGCGTAATCTTGCTTGCTAAACCCGAATAATTGCAAAGATAGTGAACAGGAGTTACCTTCTCCCCCAATTTTCTATAACTACGGCATTTATTTTTATGTGGTATGTTTAACCACGCCGCTTATTATCTTCCCTTCTTGTGTTGGACCGATCGTACTCAAGGTCAATTCTTTCCGAACATTGCACAGGCTGGTAGGTCCATACCTCGCCTACTTGTAATGCTGTAATAGTGAGACTCCAGTTTCACCTTAGTCCGTCTGAAGGGAACTTCTACTGGTTCCCGTTCAGTCAAGCTCAAGGAAGATTGTAGTCTCATACTAGAGAGATTTCGAGCCATTGATTGAGCGAGCTGAGTTCCTTTATGCACTGAATTACAAGTTTGGATGTTTTGATGATTAAATTTAACACTCTTCTAGGAACTTTACTATCTTAGTTCTAGTTTGAAAGCTTCCCTGATTACCAGCAATTCTGTTTGGGTTACGGTTGTCTTTTCTGGAAAACGTATTAATTTGGACATTTGTTGGAATTTGGGCTAGAATGCTGCCCGAGGCCGCAGCCCGTCTTTGTTCCATAGTTGTTGATTTTTGGTTCAAAAATACCTAAATATTCGCCTCTTTCTCCAAACTGTTCTACTACAGCGAAATATTTAATATTTAAGCTTGGAGTAGAGGGCAGAGTACACTTTATGGTTGAAGTGAATAGCCTCCCTTTCGTATCCATCTATTTATAGTAGGGGCACTCCGCAAGGTGGTACTCTCTCGCTTTTCCTCTGGGTTGTTGTCGTAAATGACTTGCTGGAGGAGCTGGTGAAAAGGGGCTGCAGGGTGGTTGCGTACGCGGATGACGTGGTGTTAATCGTTAGAGGAAAATTTGTGGATACTCTGTACAACTTGTTGCAGGGACGTAGTTGCTAGATGGGCAACGGATTGCGGCCTGTCGGTAGTCATCTTAAGACGGAGCTCGTTCTAGTTACGAGGAAATATAAAATACCCAGAGCTCAACTTCCCTCACTAGAGGGCGCTCCTCTGATGCTTTCTGACAAGGAAAAGTACCTAGGTATAGTATATATAATATAATATAATATATCCTTGACAGCAAGCTCACATGGAAGCCCAATATTGAGGAAAGAGTGAGGAAGGCAACAACAGCCTTTTATGGGTGCAAGGGCTATATAATACCATTGTAAAACCCATCTTGGTATATGGAGTCATAGTCTGGTGGAACTCACTAGAGAAGACGACATTGGTGAAGAAGCTGGAGAGAGTTCAGTCGGTCAGGTCGGCACTCATTAGAATCAGTTGGGCGCTTCAAACGACTCCTACTCCGACATCCAAGCGGCAATAAGGGCCCTCGGGTCTATGACGGTGCATTCGGAACTGGTCAAGGAATGCCTGACCTCACTTTCGACTGCGTCCGAATTCTTTGACATCAGCCTCATCTGTGTTCCTGGTCACAGCGACATTGCGGGAAACTGTAAGGCGCATGAGATGGCCAGACAAGGGACATGTGAGGTGATTTATCCGCGAAGGGAGGGAATGGGGATCCCCCTGCCTACCTGCGGTCTGCTCCTGGAAAGATGGGCATCGCGCCAAGGCTGACAAATATCAGCTCTCTAATCTCGTGAGTTCATGCTGTGAGACTTGGAATCACCTCGAGTCCTTTTTGCGCTGAATGTATGGAGGATGAGGTGGAATCATCTCAGCGCCTTCTCCTTAGCTGCCTTGCTCTGGCGGGGCTAAGATCCAGGTATCTTGGCTCTTGCTTCTTTGCAACGCCTGCTGATATAGCTGGCGCTGACCTTAAAAATCTGATGAATTTCATCAGCAGCCCAAAGCGGTTGCATCCAATATAGCGGGCAAAATTAAGTTAACCAGATGGAGTCAAGATTAATATTTTGGGGAACCATGCTTTGTTTTGAATATCTCGATCTCTTACTGTCTTATGGACGTCTTGGTTAATAGGGAACAATACCTGAAAACTCTCAATGATATCTCGTTTCTATTTTTGAAGAGGAAAAGATTTTGTAAGGAAGAATTTTTCTATATTATAGGATAAAGAAAACCCACACAAGGCTAGTTATACTCAGCATAGGTTAAGAGTAAAGTTGAAGATCTATAGCGGTAATTTCAGAACTGGATCATACGATTGCTAAGAAATGTTGTTAGGCTTAAGTTTACTTAGTAGCGATTATGAAAATGAAACAATGAGTGGTCAAAAAAAATCGGAAAACTTGTGGGTGATGGCATTGCTGCGAGGGCAAGACGAAGTACCTCCGTTCATCCAAGTCACTGTCGACAGTTACACTCTAAAAACCTTCTTCACTTAGGAACTAGCATTAACACCGATAACAATGTCAGCTTTGATAACCAACGGATAATTTCTCCTGTAAAGAAGTGCTACTTTGGACTAAGTAGGCGATTGAACAGTAAAAGCCGCTCTCGACGAACAAAATTAATACTTCATAAGTCTGTCATCAGGCTCGTCCTACCGAATGGCGTAGAGGCTTGAGCGTTAATAATATCCGATGAGGCATCACTTGGAGGCTTTGAGAGAAAGATTTTTGAAACTTTGCACTTTTGCGACGGCGAGTAACTTAAGAGATGGAAAAATGAGTTGTATGAGCTTTACGACGTCATAGACATAGCGCAGCGAATAAAGATACAGCGGCTTCGCTGACTACATAAATCACGTCGTCTGAATGGATGCAAACGCTCCGGCTCTGAAAGTATTCTGTGAAGTAGGAGCTGGTGGCAAGAGAGGAAGAGGAACACTTTCAAGTATTGCAACATTAATTGGTAATAATTCTAAGAGCTATTATGTTCTAATCAATAACAGTTCCAAACTTCACTAAAGCAATAGAAGCTAAAGTGGCCTCAACTCTTAGCGCAATACTGTACCAATCCACACACCACTGAAAGGATGCGTAAAAATCGCGCAGCAGAAGAAGCAAACAGTCCAGTTCCAGCATTTGAGAGGAAGTATTGTGAAACTAGAGGGAGGTTAGTCGCCCACATACATACGTACATGCTGAAATTTTCGCAAGTTATGCTCACACGTATGTGTGCGCTTGTTACGCTTGGGGGAAAATTGAATATTGTATGCAATTTCGTAAAACTTCCTCAATTTTATTATACGCAAATTCGATTGAAAAATTAATGACCGTACTCACCAGCAAATAGCGTAGAGCCAAGAGCCTGGAGCAAGAGTGACCAGTCGCAGTCAGGTACACCATTGAAATGTTGCATGGGGGAGAATAAAGCCACCAAAAAATAAAAAACAAAAAACATTGTCAACTGCCAGTGGCAAGAAAATGTAGCCAACGTTTGACATGTTCATAAGAATTTTGCGTACGAGGAGGCAACTCGTATTGATAGGTTGTATTTGTTTTCTGTATCTATTTTTCCCCAAATAAACATTTGCGCGCAATAAATTGTGTATATTGGCAAAGCTTTTCATGGACTTCTGCTGAATGGCAGACGAAAGTGTTGCGTTCTTCACTACTATGCGCACTAACTACGGCATTCGGTTAGAAGAGAGTGAGAGTGAGATGTTTAAAGTGTTTATTAATCAATAATATATCTTCTTTCATTATTTGCAATGTCTTTCCAAAGTTTAGGCAAATGTTTAGTTCCCTGCTCAAAAAATGTGTTGTCCTTGGAGCCAAAATGTGCTTCGATATCCCTTTTTATAGCTTTTTTTGAGGAGTAGTTCTTCTTACTCATATGGGATTGAAGTTCACGGAAAAAGTGATAATAACAAGGTGCAATATCCGGAGAGTATGGTGGATGCGGCATTAGCTCTCATTCGAGCTCGTTCAGCTTGCCTAATGGTTGCCTTGCGGTATGAGGTCTTGCGTTGTCGTGGTGAAACAAAACTTTGCGTCTATTCACTAAAGACGGTCGATTTTTGTTAAGTGCCTCATTCAGGTTTGATAAAAAATAAATAAATAAATAATTGGCGCGTACACTTCTGTTAGGTGTTTGGCCGAGCTCCTCCTCCTATTTGTGGTGTGCGTGTTGGTGTTGTTCCACAAATGGAGGGACCTACGGTTTCATGCCGACTCCGAACGGCAGATATTTTTATGAGGAGCTTTTTCATGGCAGAAATACACTCGGAGGTTTGCCATTGCCTGCCGAGGGGCGACTGCTATTAGAAAAATGTTTTTTTTTTTTTTTTTTTTATTAATTTTGCTTTCACCGAGATTCGAACCGACGTCTCTCTGTGAATTCCGAATGGTAATCACGCACCAACCCATTCGGCTCAGGTTTGATAGCTGATGGGAATAATAATCAGCAGTTATCGTCTGATTTGGTTCCAGAAGTGCATAATAAACAATACCGGCCATATCCCACCAAACAGACAGGAGAATCTTCTTGGGATGAAGACCATCTCTAGGGGTCTGTTCAGGCGTTTCATCTTTATCTAACCATTGGCGTTTGCGAACAGTATTATTGTAAATGACCCATTTTTCATCACCAGTAACGATACGGTTCCAAAAACTTTCATTTTCAAGCCGTTGCAGCAGCTGAGAGCACACATTCACTCTCTGCTGAAGCTTGGCGACGGAAAGGCTATCCGGAATCCATTTTCCCAGCCTTGAAAACTTTCCCAACTAACCCAGGTGCCTGTGAACTCTGAACTGTCCCATGCGATGAATTTAACCTCTGAGCTATCAAATCGACTGTCAAATTTGGCTCAGCTTCCACGAGTTCGAGCAAAGCGTCGGAGTTAAAGACTTCAGGACGAGTAGCGCGCGGGCCATCCTCCACGTCGCAGTTACCACTTCGGAATTTTGGAAACCACTTTTGCGCAGTCCTTACACTCACGATATCCTCTCCGTGAACAGTGTTTATTTCTGCAGCAGCAGTTGTTGCATTTTTAACACTTTTATAAAAAAAATACAAAATATGCCTCTTATACGCGTTCGAAGATTCCTTTTATTTATTAACAACACGTGCTTCTATCCGCGATTAAAATCACTTGTTAAATGCTTAATATATCAAAGTAAAATATAAATAGTTTCGTTATATTCCGCGAATAATTTTTTGTATGCAAAAATGTGAAATTAATGGGTAAAATACGTACGAACTTATGGACTGACTTGATACAAAGAGTCCTTGCGTCTCGGACAACACGTCAATGTTGGCAACCGCGAATTTGAAGTGGTAATGGGCTTTGTTTATCTGGGAACCAGAGTTACATCCAGAACGACGTCTGCCTAGATACTAAACGAAGGATAACTCTTACCAATAAGTGTTACTTTGGGTTCAGTAGATAATTGAGAAATAGAACCCTCTCTCGAAATACGAAAACAACGCTGTACAAAAGCCTAATCATCCCCGTTCTTCTATATGGCGCAGAAGCGTGGACAATGACGACAACTAAGAGGGAGCACTGGGAGCGTTCGAGGGAAAAATTCTCCTAAAAATCTTTGGTCCGCTTCGCGTAGGCGAGTATGAGTTCCGTAGCCGATGGAGCAGCGAGCTGTATGTGCCATACGGAGATGTGGACATAGTAAATCATATTAAAATACAGCGGCTGCGCTGGCTTGGCCATATCTCGAGGATGAACGAAAGTGCTCCGGCACGGCAGTTCTTCGAGAAGAAACGCACTAGTGGACGACGAGTAGGAGGAATACCTAATCTACAAATGGGGGGACAGAGTGAGGCATAACCTGGCAGCACTCGGTGTCACCAACTGGCGCCAACAAACAGCGAACCGAGCTAGAGGACGCAATGTTTTAGATTCGGCCAAAGCCCACATACGGTTGTAGTGCCATCTAAGTAAGTGAGTAACCAAAATAAGATAAAAATTAAAATATTCCACTAAAAAGTTACAGCATTCAGTTAAACAAAAAAGTAGGTTTACCCAAATGACCAGAGGGCACCGAGTAAGAACTCAATATAAGCCATTTTGTGTTGTAAGAAAAATATTTGTGAGACCAAAAACTGGTTGACCCCCCTTGTGTTGTGCTAAACGCGGCAATATTTTACAATCTAAGCTGATGTACCCTCAAAAAAATCATGAAATATTAAATACCCAATTCAAAATTTCTGTTCACAAAAATTGCCCCCCCCCTTTGCCTAGAAATGCTCATTTCAGTGTCCAGTGCAATAGTCAGCAGCAGCAGGTGTGCGCCAAAAAGAACCAATAACGGTGTGCTCATGATAAACATATGCACACACACATACGTACCTGCACATATCCTGCTTCACATACACAATACACATATAGACACATACAACCATACCAGTGTTGTACCTTAAACGTTGCCAGGCGAGTATTTGGTTTTATTGGTCCAACGGTCGAGGACGACCAGCAGTTGGCGGAAAAGGACATGTGTGCTGTATGTCGCCGATAAGGACATTTCCATGTAATCATGGATGAATAATTGGATTTTGAATCTCAGCTGGTGACTGAAATAGACACATGCTGGCACTTGGCTTCTGTTGAATTGCACATACTTACTTACATACACACATACACGTGGGCATGTCGTGAGTGAAGGTATCTATTTGCGTTGGAAAAATGAGTACTATTGCATGTATTAGGCTTGCTTAAATTTGAGAAGACATTAATATTGAAAACCCAAAAAAAAAATATTAGCAACAGAAAGAAAATTATTTGAAAGTAGGAATGTGTGCGTGTGTATATGAGTAGGTCTCATATGTAAGCGATCAATTTTTGTGTGTTGTAATCTTTCATCCAAAAATTGATTAGTTACCATCCTTTCTCTTTAAATACGTATATTGGTAGAATGATAGATTGATGTATTATTGCATTGTATTGTCTGCTCTATTCTGAGATTGATGCGTAGCATAAATTTTGTTACAAAAAATTTGAATTCGAAGCGTATTCACATTGATGGCACTTGGCAATGGCTTGGTAAGCGAAGGAAAAGGTTCAATTATTTAATCACAACAAATCCTTAAAATAATGCTGTGATTACCAGGAGCAACCTATTGTCAATTGGCTACTGAATGCGGGTAATACGATGAGTATAGTAAACTTTCAAGCCCAAGTTATCCCGGCTGTCATTCTTAGAACATTTAGGGGATCTTTAGCTCTGATTTGGAGGTTAAAATTTATTATGGGGTGTCTTATGTAGAGAGAAGGGAGAGACAACAGAGCGGTAAAGGGGAAGAGGGCGAAAGAAGGAAGGTGAAGGGAGAGAGCATGGCAGGAGTAAAGATGAAGGGAAAGAAAGAGGTGTCCGAGAAAAAGATGAAGTGAAAGAAAGAAGTGCCTGCTGATTACCTTTTACTGGTGTGTATATGCATCGAGCTCAGTGTTGCGCCCACTGTGCATCATGAACCTCTTATAAAGGAGCTTTCAAAAGTGTGGCCCAGATGTCTGCAGTGAAGAATGCCTAGGTGGTACCCTTTTTTCGTGTCATCTTTGACATTTCCAAGTACACAGATACACAATTTTAAACGATAGATCAATGCGTTCAAATTATTGAAACTTATTATGAAAATTACCGATTTATAAGGGATTAGAGGTTGTCAGAATTTAAAAACAAATTAATTTTTTTTTGCATTTTCTTAAAGCATAATATCCTAAAATATTGTGTGAAAACTTAAAGTGATCCCGACAAATACTTTTCGGATTATTTAACATTTAACAAAGGGCGCTCGTGCGCTTTGGAATCGATAGCAAAACTTTAAATGCGTTTTTCTCAAAACTATGTTTTTTTAACTGGTGATCACTGTAACTTGAAAACCGCTTCGTAGATTTCAATAAAATTTATACTGCTTTTAAAAAAACATAAAAGCTCGTGCCTAATCGCAGGATTTTGTTTTCAGAAATTTCGATTTTTTGTAAACAATTAATTGTCGTTTTTTTATCGAAAATTTTAAAAATATTTCCTGAGGCACAAGATTATTAATAAAAGTAATCTTTCTTGTCCGATTGGTTTTAGCTGAATCTCCAAGGATTTGTGACGATCACCGCAAGGGACTTCTGGAAAAGCGGGCTCCACACAAATAGCGATAACTTTTACAATTACTAATTTTGAAATTTTGCTAGCGTTAAGTCGAAGTATGATGCATTAATGCTATGTTTTTATTTTTGTAAAATAAAGCAATTGAATAGCAAAAAAAAAAATTATTGAAAATCATCGTTTTTTCAGGCCTTTAAGGGGGGAGTCTGCTTTAGAGGCTTAAAAAAATCGATTTTTTTTTGTTTTGCATAAATGCCTTCCCAAGCTATCCAAGAATGTGTCCTCAAAATTTCAGAAGCAAATTCAAAATATTTTCGGAGTTACAGAAGAAATTGTGAGCAAGCGTCGAGCAGGTATACGAGCGGCCGGATCGCTCGAAGTGCGATTTCTCGGCTTTTTATTTTCGCGATTTTTTCTAATTGGCAGGAAATATAGGGAAAAAGTTAAACGGCCTATCGAAACGAGATTGTACTCGGAATTAAATTCTCTTCTAGTTGAACCTAAAAAACCTTAAGAAAGTTATGATTAACCCACTTTTTAAACAATCTAAAGTGAATTTGTTTTTCCAAAAAAATGATTTTTTTTTAATTAGCGACAAATTGTTGAATTTCTCACTTTATGTTTAATTTTTTTGGTTTAACTAGAAGCTATACTATACTAAAATAAATTTTTTTTTGGGTTTTTGGTTTCTGATGAAAATTGCGACCTGCATCTTTCCCGCCGCACGACACATGCACACTCGAGGCGCCTCGGCAAAATGCTTGTACCAGGCATAATATGCCATATATTTTAATGAAAAAATTTGAGAAGACTGTTGAAATATATAATAATAAAACCTGAAAGTTTCGTTTCCATCCAATGTTTGTTTCTTTCTCAAAAAAGTCCCCGAAAAAATCGAGTTTTTGAAGCCTCTAAAGCAGGCTCCCCCCTTCACTACTCCTAACCGTAATTTTTTTATGGAAATAATCGTCCATGCATGAGTATGCAGTTTTATAGTCCATTGAATTTTAATATAACAAAGTTAATGTTTCAAGCGACTATAAAATGCCCTTGATTTTTGACAAATTTCGTCGACGATGCTAAAGACTGCAAACCCAGAAAAAAGTTGAAAGATCAAAGGTAGCTTTGACAACTTTTTCATAAAATTTCAAATTTTACTTTATAGGGATTTTAGTGTAGTACGAGTATGAACCATTAATTTATAACAGGAAGAAAAAATCGTAGGAGTTAGCAGTGGTTAGGCACAAGTGCATGGCTATAATTCTTCATAAGTGGTTCACCTATGTGCCTTTGACCTGCATTTTATTAGCGAAGAAACAGTTTAGACTCAGTTTTTGGTAAATCGAAAGAGCAACGCTGACTTTTCAAGCACAATAGTAAAAAGGTTATAGAGGTAAGGCCAAGATAAGTCCGTCAAACGGCTCTCCGCGAATTTGAAAGTATCAGCTGATTGGGTGACATAATCGGGACCATGACAGCGATTTGTTTACGAAAAAATGGCGATTGTGTTAGTGATGTTCAAAAAAAAAATCCTCAAGCTGCTTCGTTGTCGTCCGAACAACGACTGATAGGTCTGAAATCAGCGGGCAGAATTCGAGTGCCGAGTATGCGGTTACGTGGCAGCCGCAGTTGCTCGCACAATTTTGTTTTTCACCACATCTGAAATGGAGATATTACTCTTATCCTTGCGAAGCACTTGGATATGAATTCCGATCACACAAGCGGTCTTAGAAAGAATATAAAATAAAGGAAATTGACGGTATATTTGAGCTAAAAATCTGCCGCTAAAGTGAAGTGAAAGCTGAACAAGAACAATTAAAATATTCCGGCCTCACTTATCTTCATCTTCCATGAAATGGGGGGGGTTTAAGGCCAGTATTTGTGTTTCAATGGTATTAACAAATATTATTTTCACTACCCTTAATTTCTAACAAAAAATTCATAATTCTCTCTTTGCAATTTGGTAAGGAATTGAGGAACGAACGGAAGACATTTTTGCATATTTAGAAAAAAAATTATCAAAACTCAATGAATTTCGACCCAGTTCAAATTTGTGCTTTATAACATTGAATTTCAATGGGCCATAATACTGCGTACTAAAATTTTTATTTTTAAAATTCTGATTACAAACTTTGAGATTTCGATGAGAATTTGTCAAATTTGTATAAGCCTTTTACAAAGCTTCAAACCTTTATTTATACAATATTTATTGCAGAATTACCCATATTTTTATAAAAAAATAAATGCAAATTCGAAAAATAGAAGAAAAGTAGTGAAAACTGGTCAAAATGCCAAGTATCTTTAATTTTGCTGTTGGGTGTATGTGCGTCGATATGTATGTCGACATGCATGCCTGCATGATTGTGTCCAATTGCAATTATTGTTTTTGAAAAATTTGCTCTTTTGTGTATGTGTAATTAACACAATTTGATTGCATTTAATTTTTTTCTTTTTCAAAAAGCAGAACAGCAGCAAATTTACCTCATTGGCTCGATGCGTGGCGAATACTAATTTGCGGATAAAAGTATTTGTGCGTAATTTGAAAATCTTCATTACAATAGCCTATAGCACGATAAGCGAGCCATTCTGTAAACTATGTAAATACATATGTATATGTATATGCACATACATACAAACATATAAGTACATGTGAACCCGGTAAGCAAAGCCGGTGCGAATGGGCGAATTTTTGTTGGACTCTCTTCTGCAGCTTTTGCTACTTTTCGCTTTCACGGGTTAGTGCATATCTTGAACCATTTGAAATTACCGGAAAATATGGTTTTGGTAATTAAGGAGTAGTTGCAGGTCTAGTCTGAGAAATAACCAAGTGTCTTAGGTCTAATGGGCGCGAGAGTAAACTCTTGGAAACAAGTAAATAGCCGCTTCCTTATTTTACTTCAGGGGACAACTACGGGTGGCATTTCGTTTAGTAAGTAAGTAGTGCGACTCTGTAGTGGTTCTGATTCTGGAAAAACAAAATTCTGTTTGACTAACCAAGTAATCGATTTTTACTTTTCATGATTCGACTCATCATTTCGAAGGAATTGCACAGTTCTTTGACTACAAACTCTTCAAAAAGGCTCTGGCTATAAACATTTTCTTGGACTACCAGCTACCGTACAAGTTCCAGTAGCCTAAAATCCCGAAGTGCCGCGCTCCAATTCAATCGCTAGTTTTGACTATTTTGGAGTATACCAACAGTGAGGCTAATGAAAATCGTATTAGTTTTGGCTCTTTGAAATGACTTCTAAGTTCTGTACAAGCTCTTCGAATATTTAATACGAGTACATCGACCTGGAAATTGCTGAGTTTAAAAGATTGGAACAGAGATAAAGATAGTGAAAGTCAGAAGGAAAGAGATAAAGAGAGATAGGGAGAAAGAATGAGAGTGAGAGAAGCAGTAAGATATAAATATATATATATATATACAATATATATATAGAGAAAGAGAGAAGAAAAAGATAGATGTCGATAGAGAGCGACAGAGAAGGCGGTATATAAAGCTAAAGAGAAGGAGAAATAGAGAAAGGGTGGCAGAAAGGGAGAGAAGAAGGATAGAGAGAAAGAGAAAGAGACGAAGAATTGGGAGAGAGAGTTAGCAAGATATATATATATATATATATATATATATATAGAGAGAGAGAGAGAGAGAGAGAGGAGAAAGATAGAGATAGATAGAAAGCGACAGAGACGACGGAATATCATATAAAGCTCCTCCTACAGCATTTTTGTACCTCGCGGGAGTCACGGAAATAGAAGAAATCACATCCGGATGACTTAAACTATCCCATCCCCAATTTCTCATAGAACCAAGTTTCAATTTAATAACTGAGAGCGGCAACTCTTCAAAAGCATTTCTTGAAAGGAAACTTCATTTAAAGTGATGGAAAAAGAAGTTTGACTCCATGGCTCTTTCCAAAACCTCATTAGGGATAACCCAAATACAAGTAATCTACCGCCTTAGCCTCACTGCATAATTAATGAAGACGTTTAGAAAATATTTTTTACCACTGCTCTGGGCATGACGGCAAGCTAAAAACCTGTGGCAACTGTAGTTAGCACGAGGCTTGGAAGGAATCAGGAAGGAATACTTATTGCCACCCTGAGGTATTGTGATGTATCCTCAGGTGTACTGTGCTCAACAAAAATGTATCGACTGAGATTGGCAGGCGTAATCCATCGCCAGATTGGTCACACACTTCGCAAGCCCATAAAACATATCGTAAGGCAGGCACTACGTGTGGTGTTCCCATAACTCTGGACGATCTTGACGCCGCAAGCTACAACTGGAATGACTTTTGCTGTGCAGTACCTAATGAAGTGTGATGTAGATCTATTGTTCAGGTACTATGCTCCATGAGGATATCAGATAACAGTAAATAAGGTACTAGGAAAACGGCTCAAGGATGCAAGATGCTTCCAAATAGGGATTTTAGTAGGGACGATATTTGCAATAGGGATTGTAGTCCAAGCAAAGTGGACATACCGCTACAACTTGAATGATACGAGAAGTATTTTAATACTCCTAAGAAGCGCTCAGAAATTCCTCAGAAACAGCACACAAATCACACAATACTGTTGGCTGTCAGACAAATAAAAGCTTTAAGGACTTTTTTGTTTTTTAAAAATTCTCACAGATGGCTAAAGCTATAAGCTCAAAAGAGCTCTTATATTAACTGAACAAGAACATAGGATTTGTGGTTATGCATCCTCAGCCAACTCGCAAAACCTACCATTTCCATTTTAGCAAACATCATCTTAAGTCAAGTAACCTGTGGATTCCTATCAGGTAACTAGTAAGAGTTCAAGAATTTTCTAAGCAAGTACCAGAAGTCTCTCATATATTCCCCGAGAAGAACTCATGAACCTCTTAAATCGCCTTTTTCGCCCTTTGGAGTTGCGGTGCATACTTATAAATTCAAATTCCACCAACTTCTTCAGTCAACAAAATAGTTCTGCAGCATAACTCTTAGATACCTCAGAGAAAAGCTTTAGATCGTGCATATGACGTTTTGGGAAACTGCTCTTCTCGCTTAAGAAGCTATTACTATAACATAATCAAATACAATGATGAGATCGAATGCTGGGAAAAGCGACGCAATGAGAGCCCGAGAGCCCGTACAGAGACCAAGCTGTAATTGCTTTCATAATGATGCCAATGGTGTTTTGTTATAGATTCACATTTGATTTAGAAACGTTATGGAGTCATTCGCAGGCCTCTATGTCATTATACCTATATGACGTGATAGGCTAAGGTGGCCGCCACTTTTCATGCTCTCTAGAGTCAAAGGACAAATGAAGTAGCCTTTGGTAAATTTATTCCTTGAAACGATATCGCAGCTGTATTTCACTGCTCTTCAGAGCGATGTAGATTTAACGCTACGCACTGATCAACTTGAGTTCAGCCCAAAAGTCAAACCTGCCTGAACTAAGCGACTTTTTCATATTTTTCACAGATAGTGGGTGTGGAACCTTTATAATATCAAAGTCAAACCGTGGCAAGCCGGACGTATTACTAAAAAAATTCAACAAACTATAAATTGTTTGGGTACTTTAGAAAGCTTAACGCTTTAAGAGTATAAAAACACAAAGATGTATAAAATATAACAAAAGGATTTATTGTTGTGCTGAATTAAATCTGTAGGTGAGGTTGGAAATGAACTTAAAAATGCGCATAAAAATATGACGAAATTTTCATTACTCAAAATTCACTACTTTCTGCCGAAAATGTATACTTTGAAGCTTTCGAGGCTTTCGTTTACTCATCTTAAAATTAAATTTCGAAAACTTTCTCGCAGTTTGACATCAGCAACCCCAGCTCTCAGTTTTCATACAAGGCAACATGCAAGTTTTCTTCTTTGGTTCTCCCACTGAAAGTTAGTATTCTCATTCTAGCTGCTTTCGATTCACCAACCACTTAGCGAGTAGTCAGTAAAACCAAAAACTTCGCTTGAATCCAATCTTGCTTATGAATTATTTTTGTTTTGATGAACTATTCTGTAAATCTTTTGCTACTCAAAGCATTTCACCTGAATGTAAGCCAAAAGGTATGAAAAGTAAATCCCAACTTATACTTGGTAGCACTGCCCAAAGTATGTCGCTTGTAAGTTAGGCGGCTAAAAGGTATACATAAAAAAGTTTTGCTTGGCGAGCAGTGAAGTTCACTAGCAAGCAGAGCAATGGAGAATCGAAAGCACCTAATTTTGCAAGACTGCAACGTTGAGTTCAAGAGTTAATAAGCTGGTGCACTGTTATAATGCATAGGTAACCACTTGAACCGAAGATCTGGTTGCAGACCCCTTTCATCATACACAACTTCTCAACGACTTTTTAACAAAATCGGCAAACTTTCGCTCACTGGGTACGCGAGAGTGTACATAGTATATATTTGCTAGTGTGTATGTGCGCAATCGAATACAAGCACCACTACACCTCCAAAATGCAGTAGAAGCCGTAAAGTTAACTAAAGTCCATTTGGTTTCGACGATACCCACATATTACCTATCGTATCGTGCTTGATGCCCGTCGCCCACGAACAGAAATTGCCTGCTCTTTTTGCAAATATTAAGCACTCATACACAAGCATGTGCAATCGTGTACATACTACATACGCACACATACACATGCACTCGTACGACCACATATGCCATGTCTGCTCAATCTATTTTTACATGGAGCAAAGCTTGTGCAACACATATGGAATTTATTGATTGCACACACGCAATTTAGGCTCCATGCTATTGTCCGTTGGTTGGTTGGTTGCCTGGTCCACCATGAATGCGCATGTGTGTGTGTGTGTATATGTATCATATGCATGTGTGTATGTACGTTTATTTGCATGGGAGCTGATATTTTTTAATTAAAATGCAAATATGAGCTGACGTTTGCTTAACGCATGCAATGCTTACGTTCATGCCACACACACACACATATACACACGCACGCCTGCAACCATATACAAATACGTATAGGTATGTACATTTCCGTGCAGTTGTGCAATAAATGCGAGTATGACTGGGCGTATGAGTGACCAGAGTGCATTTTAATTTCCTCTTTTGCCCATTTTGTCTACGTTGCACGTATAAATGAAGCCGTTACTGCATTACTGCTAAATTGTATGAAGAGTTTATGCGTAGTGCAGTTAATTTTTAGTGATAAGGATACCTTTTTGCAAATTTTTTTTGTCAGATATTTGCAGTTTTCAATTGGCAAAGACTGATTTTGCCCCGACAATACTGTTAACAGTGAAGGGATATTCTTTAATAGAGTGCAGAGGAAAATGTGGCCGTTTTGAGCTACAAAAAGGGAGATTAAAGGACATATTCTGTGTCCCAGCTGTGATTTTACGGCGCAAGAGGAGTTACTCTTACGTCTCTATCCATTTTAACCAAGTAATTTATTAACTTGGCATTACCAAACGAATGTTTACAAAGACTCCAGACACAAATATATTCGATGCGATGCCTGGCGGTGGTGACATGGAGAGAGGAGGTTCTTTTTTGTATTGGAAGTAACAGGACAGAATGACTAGAAGGACTCGGCTTCCTATGGTGTTTTAACGAACGCCAGTCAATAAGTGGCAGAATCAAAAGAAGAAAAAGAAGACGTATTTTATTGAAATTAGAAAAATCGCTTAGGTGGCCAACGCAGCCGCGAAGGTTGGTGCATGACTGCCACTCCGAATTACACAGGTTAAAGTTTTCGTGCATTCAAGACCAAGTGGTAGAAAACAGGATTTTCTCATAGCGATCATCCCTCGTCAGTTAATGGAAAAAATGGCCAAAAAATGGAAAAAGCCCCTCTTCTTCGGTATAAAACTGGACGCCTCACTCAGTATTTCTGTTGTCTATGCGTCAATTATAAATATTGGGTAGTCGAAAGAGTCTTTTCGTATTTCTAATCAAACTTCAACTCATTTTTTTATATTTATTATGAACTTTATTAAACCAAATATGTACCATTTCTATGTCGACCACCTCTTGTCATTTTTCTTCTAGAGCCATTATTTCATCAGTGTAAAACTTTTGTGGTTTCTCGGCGAAAAACTGCGACAAGTAATTTTCACAGGCTTCTTTTGAAGCCAACTTTACTCCATTAAGGGAGTTCTGCATTGACCGAAACAAATGGTAGTCCGATGGTGCAAGGTTAGCGCTATATGGTGGATGCATCAAAACTTCCCAGCCAAGCTCTCCCAGTTTTTGCCGAGTCATCAAAGATGTGTGTGGCCTAGCGTTGTCCTGATGGAAGACGACGCCCTTTCTGCTGATCAATTCTGGCCGTTTTTTTTTCGATTGCTTGCTTCAATCTCATCAATTGTTGACAGTAAAGTGTAGAATCAATCGTTCGAGCAGGCTGGAGCAGCTAATAGTGGATGATTCCTTTCCAATCCCACCAAACACACAGCATAACTTTTCGAGGCGTCAATCCTGGCTTTGCGACCATTTGTTGAGCTTCACCACCCTTGCACCAGGATCGTTTTCGCCCATTATTGTCGTATTTGATCCACTTTTCGTCTCCTGTTACCATTCGCTTCAGAAATGGTTCGATTTCATTTCGTTTCAGCAAAGAATCGCAGATTTTAATTCGGTGCATTAAATTTTTCACAGACAATGCATGTGGTACCCAAACATCGAGCTTCTTTTTGTAACCAGCCTTTTTTAAATGGTTCAAAACCATATGATGATGAATGTTTAGTGCCTTGGTGATGTCATGGCAGCTTATGTGACGGTCCTGGTCAATCTTTTCCATAATTTCATCGACTTTTTCAACGATAGGTCGACCGGAGCGAGGTTCATCTTTCACATCGAAATTTCCAGAACGGAGCCGAGTGAACCATCGTTGTGCTACACGAACTGATACAGCATAGTCTCCGTAAACTTCACAAATTTCATTGGTGGCTTGCGTGGCATTTTCCCTTTTTTATACAAAAATTTCAAAATATTATATATCGAATTTCTTCATTATTTTCACTCATTTTTGAACAGCTATAACTTTTTTTCAACTTCTCCGAATTTAATTTTTTTTGGTTAAATGAAGCTTAAAATGTCACCTTTCTAACACCATATGATATGACACAATGTGAGCACTGGAAATAGATGACTCCAACGACATCTATTGACAAAATACGAAAAGACTTTTTCGACTACCCAATTATGGTGATCAGCCATGAGGCCCATGTTTAGCTTAATGGTCACATCAAGAACAGCCTTTATATACATTGAAAGCAACCGTTTGGTGCAGCCTATGGAGCTGGCGATGGGCTGGAAAAATCGTCGGCCCATATTTCTTCAAAGACGAGGCTGGTGCCAATGTAACAGTGAATAGCGAACGCTATCGCGCCATGGTAAACGACTTTTTGGTGTCGAAATTCAAGTCCGTGAACTCCACAACATTTGGCTTTAACAAGATGACGCTACTTGCCATGCAGCCCATGAAACAATGGATCTACTGCGTTGTCATTTTGGTGTGTAATTTATCTGTGGTCTCGGACCAGCGGATTGGCCACCAATATCGTGTGATATCACATCTTTGGACTTTTATTTGTGGCTGTATGTAAGTCTGAATGCTTTGCGGATAACTCAGCTCCGATTGAGTCATTGGAAGCCAACACAACAAAAGTTATTCACGACATATCGACCGAAATTCTCCAGCGAGTCATTCAAAATTGGTGTTTACGGATGGCCGAATTACGGCGCAGTTGCGAGTTATGGCCAACATTTGAAAGGAATTAACTTTAAAAAAATAAATGTCATGCATGATTATACACAAAAAGAACAAAGATTACCCAATCAGTTTGAATTTTCATTGTTTTATTATAGTGGATTATGATTGGGAGTAGAATTTGCAAAGGTGATAGAACTTAGACTGGTATTCAGAGCAGTTTATTTTCAAATTTTTGTTCAAAGTATTTCTCAAAAGATTTTCCATGGAGAAAAGCTGCGGAGCTTTACCTTTGTCTGTCGAGGGCGATCGAGTTGACTGTTGGAATTTCTTCTTTTTTTTCTACTAAATATATGATCCTTTAAGCCCACCTCGACTAATGAAACCAAGTCTTCAACCAAATGGTAGTTCTGTTTAAATCTACTCTTCTATAGTGGCCACTTGCTTATGTGAAATTTTGTTGGAGAGCCACATGTTTCGACTCTCAATGCCACTAACATCAAGTAGACTCCGTGTTTAGTGAGGTATTTTCCAAGGAGCCGACCGAGGGACTTGCATATATCATATTTCGATACAAATAGAACTCGTCTCAGCAATCGATAGATCACTCCTGAAGTAGTTTCGAGCTTTCCACAACCGCTTCAATCTTTTTTAGCCGATGAATCCTGAAGTGAACTTAGAAAACACTATCTGCTGAGCCAAATAAAAGTGAACTATGCTTACAGGGAACTTTGTTTATAGAATGAAAACTACAACTGGGAAAGTGCATCTGTTTGCTTTGAACCCTTAAATTGACACCTGGAAGTTTACTGGCTACGTGGAAGGCCGGCGGTTTTTCGCAAAGTTTGTCCGTGAATTACTCTTATCCGTAATTTGATCACCGCAGAGTGTTTAAGATTCAATTTACAGTAGCCATCGAAGTCATAGGGCCTGCTCTGAATCAAAATATTTGCTCAAAGTGTCTAATATGTGATCGATGATCATTAAGGACGAAAAGCAAATGCGGCTGTTCCGATTTCTGGGGAAACGTGACCGCAATGTGATCGGAAATTGTCAGAGGGTGCGTACTTTTTGTAAACCGAAAGTATATCGACTGCCACCAATACTTCTTCAGGGCATCGACTATGCCGGCAACAATAGTCTTTTTGAGGAAGCTCACATTCAGAAAGCCCTGGCTGTCTTTTCGAAGGAGCGCCTCTTCAACATTACTGTATTTTTCAAAAGCAGGCTTTGATATCCGAGAATATAATTTTTAACTCGTCTAGATCAGCTGGTGTATATCGATTTAAAAGGCCTATTGAAATCAGAGGCACTGAATGAAGCCGCACGGGACGTAAGTATTCAAAACTATAACATCCACTATAGCGAGGATCTTCTACTTTTTAACTAGATTAATGGATCGATAGAAAAGAATTGGACATAGCAGAGCGAAGACATACACCCTTGTTGGGTGTTTGGCCGAGCTCCTCCTCCTATTTGTGGTGTGCGTCTTGATGTTGTTCCACAAATGGAGGGACCTACAGTTTCAAGCCGACTCCGAACGGCAGATATTTTTATGAGGAGATTTTTCATGGCAGAAATACGCTCGGAGGTTTGCCATTGCCTGCCGAGCGAAGGCATACTGCAATCTAAAAGGCCTTTAGTGTGCCCGTTATGTGTTTCTAAAACTATTTAGCGAGTGTTAGTTACATGAAGGCGATAGGATAAAGTCCTAAGGAGTCACTTGAAGTGTTTCAATTTCTGACCTTTCAAATATGGACAATTATAGAAAATATACTCAGAAGTCTCCTTATGCTTAAGACAAAGCTGATAATCAAGCTTGATAGACGCGCCTGACTGTGACCAGTTAAATCACCAGTGAGAAACTTATTCGTAATGTCAGACCTATTTTGTGATCGAATTGATAACCAAATAGCTTCACCCGTCTGAGGTGCTGAGCAACTGCTACTCTGCTCTTTGTTTATGCACAAAGTAATTGTAAGCTTCAGAGGTAGATACAGTATTGTAACGGTTCCATAATGATGTTTTATTGATTCCTCTTGCGAACTCGTCGGCGACCTCATTGACTTTGACCCGGCAATAGAAGAATGGATTAGCACTACTTCAAAGAAGGGGACACAAACTTGAAATTTGAAAGGGTCTTGATGATGGTTTAGCTAACATAAATATAAATGCGTCCCTAATGAGATTTAATCTGGAACAGGTCAAAATTCCGAGTTCATCAGCTCGAAGCTCACCTGGGCTACTTGCTTATTGACATGGAGAGTTGGGCTCAAATGAGCCTTTGCTTTCACCAGTTCCCACTGTTATTTACTTACTCGCTATACGGAGTTTGCTGTGCTGCACTAACCCTAACAGCGTATTTCTCTGCACTTGAGGACAGCTGCGAAACCTGAAGCTCATTCAGCTCTAACGAAATACTCAATATAAAAATGCAAATTGGTTTAAGCAATTAAACATGCCAAAAATTGCCAAATGAGGTAATGGCTTTCAATATCGCAAAAATCAGTTAATAACATTTAACACGAAACTTGCATAAAAATTATCCAGCAATGTGAGCTGCGCACCACTAATCAACTTTGAGCCTTAGTACTAAAAAGTTTGATGGCTTGCTCGTTTCAATTTTTTTCCAATGGAAATAACTTCACTCGTTACACCACGAAAATGATATTTTCCAGCGTAAACTGCGGATTATTAACTAAATATTCTATCATTTTTATACTCGTAGCTCAGCTGAGTAACAAAAATGTAGCCGTCACAGGTCAGCGCACTAAATTGTCGTCAACAACTAAAAATACTGCAGATACGTTTTCACGCAACTATCGCATCGTAGCCACCAGTGTCAAGTGCAGTCACAAAGTACCCCATATCATCGAATTTTTTCATTGTTACACGACTTCGCGGAATAATCGCACATACACTTCCGGATCGCTGTTACTTCGGCAACCCATAAGCCGCTTGTCAGCCAATTTGGTACTGGATCTTTATCGGCCGAATGGAAATCGCATGAATATATTCAATGTAACCATCGATTGCTGCGCAGTTCTGGCGTCTAGAAAGCATGGTCTGAAGTTGTTTGATAACTTGCTGAAAATTATGTACGACACAGTTAATGTGGTACCAACGTGCCCGTTAAAGGCAGTAAGTCCATTGCCGTGAGTTGAGATTTCTTCGAATTATTTTAATTTGAGTACTTCCGATTTCTTGCTAGCATTTCAATTATACCATCACGGATTTTGATGTCGATGAAACAATTCTGCCTGCTTATATACCTAAATCGAATTTTCGCGCTGGCATGTATCTTCACACAAAGGGATTTCAAAGCACTTCTGTTCTAGCGGAGGGAAGAATTGTAAACGCCAATTGATGCTGAATAAACCGGCACTGCACCAAGGCGAATCAATACAAGGTGATAGCAGTGGTACTACCAGCAGCAGTAGTGCTGTGAATGTTCAAATTCAAGCAGAGTGGAAATAGACAATCAAAAGGTCAGATTACTTTAACATTCAAGCCCCCAAATTGAAAGAAGAAAAAAACTTAACAGCTGTTCTACTGATGTCACCGGATAGGTCCTGCAATGCACAATAAAAATATATAAGATATAGCACAAAAATCATACACTCTCAAGCATTTGCTTTATACATCAGAGGTATATACGAGGGTGAGCGTAAAAGTTTCCGGCCTGTTAACGAAAACAATTACTTTGAATTTGTTTTTCTTTTTCTTTTTTTTAACATAATATGTTCTCTAATCTTTACTTGCATATACGAGGGCGTGATGGAAAGTTTTCGGTCAGTTAAAAAAAATACTTTTTGTAATTTTGGTTTTTTATTGAAATAAACTTAAGATTTTTTCATCCGAGACTTTGTTCAAAGCATATAATTTTTGTACGCTAGAGTATATACAATACATACGAGGGTGAGTGTAAAAGTTTCCGGCCTTTTAAAGAAAATAATTACTTTGCATTTGTTTTGCATTTTATTTTTTAAAATAATATGTTCTCTAATCTTTACTTGTATATACGAGGGCGTGATGAAAAGTTTTCAGGCAGGTAAACAAATACTTTTTGAAAATGTTTGCGTTTTTTTGTTGTTGAAATAAACTTAAGATTTTCTCTTCCGAGACTTTGCTCAAAGCATATGTTTTGTCCGTTAGAGTATATAGAACACATACGAGGGTGAGCGTAAAAGTTTCCGGCCTGTTAAAGGAAATAATTTCTTTGAATTTTTTTCATTTTTTTTTTCAAAATAATATGTTCTCTAATCTTTACTTGCATATACGAGGGTGTGATGGAAAGTTTTCGGTCAGTTAAAAAAAATACTTTTTGTAATTTTGGTTTTTTATTGAAATAAACTTAAGATTTTCTCATCCGAGACTTTGCTCAAAGCATATAATTTTTGTACGCTAGAGTATATACAATACATACGATGGTGAGCTGAAAAGTTTCCGGCCTTTTAAAGAAAATAATTACTTTGCATTTGTTTTTCATTTTATTTTTAAATACAATATGTTCTCTAATCTTTACTTGTATATGCGAGGGCGAGATGAAAAGTTTTCGGTTAGGTAAACAATTTTTTTTTGCTTTTTTTTGTTGAAATAAAATTTAGTTTTTCTCATCCGAGACTTTATTCAAAGCATTGGTTTTGTACGCTAGCGATTATACAATACATACGAGGGTGAGTGAAAAAGTTTTCGAAATAATGTGTTCTCCATTCTTGAATAGTTTACACGAGGGCGCGATGAAAAGTTTCCGGCGAAGTAAAGAAAAATACTTTTTGAACTTTTTTTTTTTTGGTTTTTGTTGAAATAAACTTTAGTTTTTCTCATTCGCGACTTCGTTTTCATTGGTGGGGATTTCTACGAGGCGAGTCCCAAAGCCAGCGCACAACCAGCTATCCGGGGCTGCTTCGGCTTCTTACAGTAGCTCGCTCTCGAACGGGTGTTTCGGAATCTACACAGAGGGTACTTGGGCAAAGCCCGCAAGTTGTGATCTGCTTAAGCCATATGCAGAGGATTCGTCTTGGTCACTCCCAAGTGAACGGCGAGCCGGAACTTTCCCCATTTGCGTGGACTTCTACATATGGAACCACATAGCGCAGAAGCTTGGACGATGACAATATCCGATAAAGCGACGCTTGGAATGTTTGCGAGAAAGATTCTGCGTAAGATTTTTGGACCTTTGCACTTATCGCAACGGCAAGTATCGCAGGCGATGGAACGATGAGCTGTATACAGGTTTTGATTGAAAAGTAATGAGCCTTATTTGTTTTAAGCAGTTTTATTAAAGCTTTTGGCTTATACAACCAATATTCTTCAAACAAGGACTCTTGAGCGTCAATACACCGCTGGTAGCGGTCCTTCCACTGCAGGAAACATTTTTTAAACTCATCCGCCGGAATCGCGTTAAATTCGGCTGTCACAGTTTTTTGGATCGCCTCGATGGAGTTGAAACGCCTCCCCTTCTGCTTTCTTTTCAGGCGCGGGAACAAGAAGAAGCCCGGAGGAGACAGGTCTGGGCTGTAGGGAGGGTGGGGAAGCACCGGAACCCCCACCTTGGCCAATGCAGAGGTGCAGAGGAAGGCGTTGTGCGCCGGCGCATTGTCGTGATGAAGGGTCCAATTGTTGACGAGGTCGGGCCGAGCCCGGGCGACGCGGTTTTTCAGCCGAAGGACCACTTCTTTGTAAAATGCCGTGTTTACAGTGCTTCCTGGAGGTACAAACTCTTTGTGGACGATGTCTCGAGAGTCCTGAGCTTCCAGAGCGCTGTTCGTCTTCCTTGAACGACTTGTTCCACCGTTTTACCTGGGCACTGGACAGAGATTGGTCCCCGTAAGTCTCCTTGAGGAGCCCAATGGTTTCGGTACTCGTTTTTTTAGCTTTACGCAAAATTTTATCGAGTAACGTTGCTCCAACGATCACTGCATTTTCGCCACTGCAAAATCCTAACACACTTTTAAAACAGCTTTCACGCGCGGAGCGATCTTGACTGCACCGCTGTTGCCAGCGAACTGGGACCGGTTTCTAGTGGAAGGGGAAGGTCCAACGATAATTTCCCCCCCAGAAGGAAAAGAAACTTTTCCAGATATTTTTATATATTTAAAAGGTGACGTCGGTTTAAGTATTGAAGGTATATTTGTTGTGAAATATTCGTAAACAGGTACCTCTTAGACGAGCTTTTCTTTTACTTTTCAACTTTAAAGCGACACGCAGTGGTCACATGAAAGTAGAGGCCAGTTCATTTGGGAGCGATTGTAGACGATTTGAGTATTCACTGGTTCTGTTCTTTACTACATCTTTCATTAGAGGAATTTCTAAGTCTTGATGAAATGGGGAATTTGTCACGTATCAATGAGCGTTTACATTCCCTTTATAAGTATCTCTTTATCTTTCTTCAATAATTTTCTGTTTTTCAATTTTTTTTTTCCTTCAGAACTTTTTTTCATACTTTTCACTTTTTGGCAGAATTGCGGATTAAAACATATATTGGAAGGCGATAATATTGAAAAAAAAAAATTCAAAATAGGTTTCCTTTATAAGGCAGTATCTTTTTACTTTTTATCAAAATTAAAATTTTTTTTTTAATTTTTTGGAAAAATTTTGAATTTTGAAATTTGAAAAATTTTAATGAAATGACAAAAAAAAAATTTATCTCTCTCAATGTCTCTTTATTTTTTGTTCAAACATTTTTTGGTTCACATTTTTTTTTTTTTCAAACAATTTTTTTTTTTTTCATTTAACTTTTCGAAAAAGTCAGTATTAGGGTTAATGCATTTCTCATAATACATTTCATTTTCTTTTTCACCAAGCCATTTTTGTGGTTATATAAAATTGGAGCTTGCGTCCTCTATTGGGAATTTAGCTAGGTTTCTCCTTCTATTTGTTATGTCAAAGAGAAAGAGGTGCCATAAAAGAGAGGCACCAACAGTTCTAAGCCGCAGACAGTTTTTTATGAGGCGCCTTTGACAACAGAAATATACTCGGAGGATTTTCATACCATGCCGCGAAGCGACCGCTAATAGAAAAAAACTTGTTTGCCCATTCTATTTTATCTGAACTATTATATTATTTTTCAAGCAAAACTATTTTTTAGCTATTTATTCATTAGTTTTTATCATACTTCACTTCACCTGACTGAGGTTCCGAAGTAATTACTTTCCTCTGTGCATAAAGTAATTGTATGCTAAGAAAAGGGCTGCAGAATGGTTTCGGTTCCAGAACCATATTTGTCGATACTCTTCCGCTCTTTTAGTACCTCCTGCTAATTTGTCAGCATCCTCATTGACTTTAACCCGGCAGCAGAAAGGTGTGTTACCACTACTTAAAAGGAGTAGATGTAAACTTGAAATTGGAGACGGCATTGATGATGGTTTAGCTATCTGGAAACATAAATACTAATGCGTCCTCAACGATATTTGACACGGAGCAGGTGAAAATGGACAGCTCATCAGCTCGAAGCTCGCCTGGGCTACTTGCTTATTGAGCCTTTGCTTTCAACAGTTCCCACTGTTATTTACCTACTCGTTACACGCAGTTTGCTCTGCTGCACTAACCCTAACAGCGTAGTTCTCTGCACTCGAGGACAGCTGCGAAACCTGACGAAGCCTAACAAAAATTGGAAGCTCATTCAGCTCAAACGAAATACTCAATATTAAAATGCAAATTGGTTTAAGCAATTAAACATGCCAAAAATTGCCAAATAAGGTAATGGCTTTCAATATCGCAAAAATCAGTTAATAACTTTTAACACGAAACTCCCCTAAAAATTGTCCAGCAATGTGAGATGTGAGCTACACACCACCAATCAACTAATCGGTCTTAATAATAAAAAGTTTGTTGACTTGCTTGTTTGAAATTTTCGCTATGGAAATGATTTCTCTCTATATCTACAAAGTACCATCTTTCTCAATACTTTTAAATTTTCTGTTTTTTCTTTTAAATATTATTTTTCTTCTTCTTAATTGGCGCGATAACCGCTTACGCGATTTTGGTCGTGCATTATCAGTGCGTTGGGGATCATTTTTGTGACCCTCTCTTCGACCGTTGGTTATGTTGTGTAGGATTCCTTCAGATGTTTCGCTTTCAAGCTTTCAGCTTTGTAGGCGTATCGTACGTTAAAATGCTGGAATTCGTTCACCGCGCGTCGCACAAAAATAAATTTCAAATTGCTAATATGCATTTATTTTGTTTTCCAATTCCACTTAAACACCGCGAATAAAATACACACGTCAAAATATTTGATAAGCTTAGCCGACGGCCAAATATGATTAAACGGAAAATTAAAAAAAAAATGAATACACTTACCTACGTACATAAACGTTTGGTTTTGTTTGTTTAAATCTTATTAAGTGCGCAACTAATTATTTACATTAGTGATAATGCACTTTGGACTCGGTCTATTATTTAATATTTATTATTTTTCACTTTTTGTTTGACATAATTTTTGCAATTTTAATTAAATTAATAGAAAAATAGAACTGTTTTACGTTTGTGTTTAAAACATTGAAAAAATACGAAAAAAATTAATGCGGCTGATTAGGGTGTGTAAAAAATTTTAACAGAATTAGCTCGAAAAACTTTGTCTGTCTGTTTCTCTAATCTCCGGAACGGATGCCACGAACTTGACTGATAAATAAAAATAAATAAATTATTGGCGCGTATACTTTTGTTACGTGTTTGGCCGAGCTCCTCCTCCTAATTGTGGCGTGCGTCTTGATGTTGTTCCCCAAATGTAGGCACCTGCAGTTTTAAGCCGACTTCGAACGGCAAATGGTGCTTAATGAGAAGCTTTTTCAAGGCAGAAATTCACTCGGAGGCTTGTAATTGGGTCTCTAGAGAAGACCGCTATTAGAAAAACTTTTGCTCTCATTTTGCTGTTTCATGCTCGGAGATGTGAGCCCATTCTTTCCCGAATGGTAGTCACGAACCAACCCACATTGGATACATTTTCAAGCGCATACATTGCATGAGCTTGGGTTTTGGGCATGTTTGAAAATATTTATCTCCAATTCATATCTGAGCTCTGATTCGGCTCATATTCGAGACGCATTTGGGTTAAATGAAAATAAATACTTTTACAAAAAAAAAAAAAAAAAAAAAAAACAAATGACTGCTTGGGATCGAAAAATTCAGAAAAATCATTTATCTGGTCTGCTTTTGAGAATTTGAACTTTTCTAAAAATTTACCCACTAGGAGATGTTTAGGTCAAGCCATTCATTAATTATGTCGTGTTTTGGTTCAAGACATCACAGACAAACGTGCCGCTGTACGTACCGCAATCAGACTGAGAGTTTCAGACTGCAGGCTTGACCTCACTTACGGACACTGAAGTATCCTTAAAAACTTTGGGCTCATCCACATGTCGACGGATCAATTTATGGTACACCCTCGCTTACTTCAAGCGGAATATTCAAATTCCATCAAAGGAGGAGTGGATTGGGGACTACTCTTAGAGGCAGAGCCTCGTGAACTTATTCACGCGCGGCTCAGGGAAGGTTGGTTGGAAGGAAGGGTTCGCGGAGGAAAATTCTGCGAGCAGCTCCCCATTAGAATCAAGTTCAGGTTACCAAACCACTGCAGTGTGTTCCAAGCAGAGGTAGCCGCAATAAAAGAGGCAGCTGATTGGCTACTCACTGCGCAGTAACTGTCAACTAAGTAAATATTTACACCGATTACCAAGCGGCAATTAGGGTACTCGTCTCAATGTTGGTGCATCGGAAACTGGTCAGTGAATACTTGACTTCACTTTCGATTGCCGACTTCCGATTTCTTTGACAAAAGGCTTATTTGGGTTCCTGGTCGCAGCGGTACATTGCGGGAAACTGTGAGGTGAATGAGCTGGCCGTACAAGTGGCCTGTGAGGTGATTTCCGCATGAAAGGAGAGGATTGGGATTTCTTTGACAAATTGTTGTCTGGCCCTGGAAAGACGGGATTCGCGCCAACTCAGCGAGTGCTGGACGAATACACAAACGTGTAAGGTCGCGACATTCAGCTGGGCACGTGTGGATCGGAGGCGTTCAAGAGATCTTCTGATGTTGATAAAATCACAGCTATCGAATTTCGTGGGTGTTCTCACAGGTCACTATCCGCAACGTGTGCATGCTGTGAGACGTGGAATAACCTCGAGTCCTTGCTGCGTGACCTGTATGGATGATCAGGTGGAATCACCTCAACACCTCCTCCTTAGCTGCCCTGCTCGCGGGGGTTTAACTTTTAGATTTAGGTTTAAGACTCGACCTTCCGTATAAAGGTGCTTGGTCGATTACAAATCTAAAGCCTTGGTGTGGTTTTAAAAAACTTTATTTGTGTAAACGAAACTTCGTAGAATCAGAAGATTCTATGTGTCAGGAAGGCCGAGTTGTAAGGCAAACAGTAGTTGTAGGCATGTGCTTGTACGTAAACAGGCCCTTATACTTACGTAATTAGCCCTTAAGACTTATTTACTAAGCTTTGGTTGTAATTAGACCTTAAGACTCGTTGATGGTAGCGTTTGGTACGAGTAGATGCCGTTTCGCATAAATAAAGGTTCATTCGGTTTATCGCGAGAGACGAATACGGTGCCATCGTCATTTTTGAACAAGTCATATATTATAGCATCTTGGTTCTCACTTCTTTCCTATGGCTGCTGATTTAGTAGGCCCACATATTAAAAATCTGAACTTCATCAGAAGCATAAAGCGGTTCACACAACTGCTAGGCAGTCTTCGTGCATATTCCACATATACTCAACCTCTCCCTCCTTTTCCCCCAACCCGCTTCTCACCAACCCGCTTCTCCCTTCCCACTCTCTCCTTTCGTCCTATCGGTCTTCCTCCACCTTCCTTCTTTCGCAATGGTATCACAAAGGATGCACTTGATTTCTTTATCCAAGTGTGCCCACTCTTTGGGCACCATTTTAACCTCACCTTGTCTTTGGTCAAGCTCAGAGTGGCTAATGACAACAAAGTATTCGTAAGAAGCATTCATCGACGGTTGGAAGCAGTTATTAAAGCCAAAGGCGGACCAAGAAAGTATTTAAAAATGATTTTTTATATTGTTTTAGGTCAATGAAATGTTCTTTATTTGCTTATGTACGACTGATATTGGTCTTATTGCCTTAGTATTTCGAATTCCGAAAACAAGAATTAAAAGTTATTTTTCTGAAATATTGAGTAAAAATTTTATTCTTTATTAAATTATAAAATTCTTTTTTTTTTTGTTTTTGTTTAAATCATGCTAAGTTCCAGCTGTATTTGCTAGGAAATTGTGTGTGTGCGAATAAATAATGTAACCACTGTAGATTAGCTTCATCGTCGTGGTGAAACGAGAAAACGTTAAGAACTCTTTACTGCAGCCAAGATTATACATAGAATTTCCGTTATTCATGTGTATGTAGAAATGTTTCTCAAAACATTTCAGATTACTTGAGTTCATGTAAAGTCAATAAGATTATCACATACTTACGTACATACATATGGTGTGTATGTATGCCCGCATGTGTGCTTTCCCAGTAATAATACCAAATGAGAGTAAAATTTCAATTATTTATTTTCTGTCACACAAACTTTGGCGCATCTTTGATTCTTCTAATTGCAATGAATTATTCGTCAAGTACATACAATAAATAATTGAATTATGCAGCAAATGGTTATAATTAGAATAATAAACTAAAACGGAAACTGCAAAGTATTACGTGAAACTCACGCACACGCAGTGAGCATACGAAGTTCCTGAGAAGATTTATCTGCTGAAGGCTTACATATATGAAATACATTTGTATGCTAGGGAGGATCAAAATGTGTTCGACATCTTTGCTAACATTTTCGAATACTATAAAAAATTATAAGGAAAAACTCCATTAGCGCATGGCTCTAACGTCAATTTCGAGGCCTCCAAATTTCAAAATAAACTACTTTTAAATAACGCAAAGTTAATATGAATGATTTCTTTCTTTTCAATGAAGGCATATTCCTGAAAAAAATAAATTAGATTACTTACCCGTATTCATGAAACCGCTCAATCAATGCCAAATCTGCGAAAGAAATGCTCGTACGGAAAATTTTGTGGCGGCGCGACTCGGCAACATTTCTTGTGGCTTAGAGAGAGAACTGAAAAAAAATTTAATAAAGCTAAAAGTAACAAATGTTGAAATATTGTTAGCTATTTTGTAATGGTTTCAATATATTTTTAAACCAAGTATTTGGTACTAAGCATAGATAGGAAATTGACTTGGAAGTCAAACATCTTATAAAGAGTTAGGAAAGAGAACCTAGCTTTTTATGCCTGTAAGAGAGCTTTAGGCAGGTCTTACCTAAGGTTGCTCATTGGCTTTATTCTGCTGTCGTCAGACCCATTCTTCCATATGGAAATGCTGTCTAGTGGTGTGCTATGCAGGAAAAACCCTATTCTAATATATTGAACAAGGTGCAGGGATCAGCGGAATTAGCAATATGTGACGTCCTGAAAACCACGCCATCCATGGCTTTGGATATCATATTACACCTGCCACCCCCAGATCTCTTCTGCAAATACTCAGCGGCCTGTTCCGCTTTAAGGCTCAAAGCGAGCTCACAATAGAAGACTATCACACATGGACATTCAATCATCTTAGATTTCTATACGGATATAGCCAGTGGTTGGGATTATCACCCTCCCTTTCTCTGCTCTCTGCTTCGAAAGGAATGAAAATTCCTTCAAGACTGGAATGGCTTGATCCAACACCCAACACACCCGTTAAGATATACACGGACGGATCTAAAATGGAACCGGTGTGAGATCAGAGTTATATTGCGAGGAGCTTTCTATGAGTGAATCCTTCAAACTACCGGATCCCTGTAGTGTTTTTCAAGCGAAAATAAACACTATTCATGAAGCCTTAAAATGGTTAAAGATAAACAGAACAACATCAACCGGTATCTGCATTCTATCAGACAGACAAGCTGTGCTACGGGTCCTGGATGCATTCCAAATAACATCAAGGAGTGTCTTACATTATCCCCAATCTCTCAATGAAATGGCCAAACAATATCGTATTATCTTATGATGGGTTCTGGGCCACAGATATATACCAGAAGTTGTAGGGCTGACCAACTTGCAAGAGAAGGCACCTGTATGCCAAACATAAGTAATTTTATGAGGGTACCTCTCGCCATTTGTAAGCTTCTTATTATGGACGCACTAATCAGTTCTATAAATCAAAGATGGATTAGTGATGTGAAATGGCTAGGCAAACATGGCGAAGGCTAAATTTACGTCTGTCCAAGAACATTATAAAGTTGAGAAGACTTCAAATTAGGACCTGAGTAGGAAATTATGCAAGGAGACTAGGCGTTTATATGCATGATTTCTGTCGCACTTGCAGGAATGAGGAGGAGTTGGAAACAATTCAACACCATTTTTGCACATGCCCGGCTCGAGCCAGAAGCAGGAACCGATTTTTAAAATTCAACTTCTTAACGAATATAGATAATCTATGCACTTTAGGTATCAACAAACTTTTACGCTTTGTCAAAAGCTCAGAATGGTTCAATATGAAAAGGGAAATGTAACCCAGCCCCGCGGCTCACAACTGATCCATTTCGTGGTCTAAGCGTCTTCGTATAAGTATTATTTTAACTCATCTTCTGGCGAACTCTGTATAAATAGATTTGGGAGAAAATATTTTCCTACTGGGTTTCACAGACAAAGACTCTCCAATGGTGGAATAAGGTATTTAGAATCACCGGCACTTCCTTTCATTTATCTTATCTTCAATCGCTTTAAAATCTTTTCTACGAAATATTAAGAAGAGAAAAAAGAGACAAAGGAGAAAAGTGGGTAGGGAAAAAGTCACGCAAAGTTATGCCAGATTATGCCGTGTGCAAACGAAGGTAGCAGAAAAATATTAGAGTGGACCACCGCTTAATAATCCTTTCCGCCTGTAAGTATGCACGAAGTTGCGCTTTTTGCTTACAAGGCTCTGCAAAATTATAAAGGTGGTTAGGTGCACAAGACTAATAAAACTTACGAGCTATCAAGGTCAAACAGTGAAACGAGCTCACCCTGAAGCCGGTAGCACTTCTGTTATCCTTTCTCCTCCCACTTTCCTTAAGCTAAGCAATTGTTTTCTGGGCAAGTCGTGTGGTAATTTCTGAACGCTGTTAAGAGTAATTTTTTTTTTATTAAAGTGTTCCTACAATTTAATTCAACTGTGTAATTAGTTACAAAATTGGCATCCACCAATCTACTTTTTTTTTAAATCCGTCAACAAACTTGTAATTATGCATACTTTTTTTATTAAAAATAATTTTTTTTCATTAAAACCTAAGATTCCTGGCCATTATGAATTCTTCATTTCTTTAATTAAAGCACTCCTAATTTCCTTTTGCTTCATGTCCATATTCCAATATCTATTTGAAACCAATACTATAACTATTTCATTTTGTCCATTACAAATTAAGTGGCAACATGACTGGAAAATATTTTTGAGTTAACGTTTTCTCTAGCAACTTTTAATTTTTCCCAATATTCCAGTATTTTTTTCAAATCAGTTCCATAGTTTATATTTTTCTGTTAAAAATTATGTGACAACACCATTTAAAAACATTTTTGAATTAATGTTTTCTCAAGCAACTTTTGTTTGTTACTCAAATTCTAGTATTTAAAATAAATTTTGCAATTAATTTTTATTTTTCCAGTAAAAATTAAGTGGCAACATCACCTAAAATTATTTTTGGATGAATGTTCTCTGACGCAATTTTTTTATTGCCCGGTTTTCATTATTTGCAATCTATTTTATAATCAAATAATATTTTTCCGTTAAAAATTAAGTGGCAACATCACTCGAAAATCTTTTTGAATTAACGCTCCTTCAAACACATTTCGGTTGTTGCTTATTTCCCATAATTTGAAATCAATTTAGCAATTAATTTATATTTCACCTTTAAAATTAAGTGACCACATCATTCGAAAATATTTTTAGATTAATGTTCTCTCTCAAACAACTTTTGTTTGTTGCCCATATTTCAGTATTAGAAACTAATTTATATTTTTCCGTTAAAAATTAGGTGTCAGCGTCCCCAAAAATATTTTTGAATTAACGTTCTCTCAAGCTACTTTTGTTTGTTGCCTATAATTCAATATTTGAAATCTATTTTGCAATTAGTTTACCTTTTTCCGTTAAAAATAAGGTGACAGCGTCTCCCAAAAATATTTTTGAATTAATATTTTCGTTGCTTGCTTTTGTTTGTTGCCCATATTCGAATATTGGAAATCAATTTCATAGTTGATTTATATTCCTTTATTAAAAATTATGTGGCAACACCATTCAAAAACATTTTTGAATTAACGTTCTCTCAAGCAACTTTTGTACGTTACCTCTATTTTAGTATTTGAATAAAATTTTGCCATTAATTTATATTTTTCATGTAAAAATTAAGTGGCAACATCACCTAAAATTATTTTTGGATGATTATTCTCAGACGCAACTTTTTTTATTGCCGTTTTTTAATATTTGAAATCAATTTTATAATCAAATTATATTTTTTTCCATTAAAAACTAAGTGGCAACACCATTCAACCATATTTTTGGATTAATTTTCTCTGAAGCAACTTTTGTTTGTAGCCCATATTTCAATATTATAAATAATTTTTCTCATCAAGTTATATGTTTCCGTTAAAAATTAGGTGGCAACATCACTCAGAAATATTTCTAGCGAGCTCATGTTCATATTCTAACAATTGAAAAAAATTTGTATTAGAATTAAATTTTTTTATACTAATTTTTTTTTACTATCTTCGTTCACGTAGAATACATAATTAAGCTTTTAATCAATTCTTTTGAATTACAAATAACTGGCAACACTCTATTAGAAAAATTAGTGCACGCAATAATCGTTCACATACAAAAAATTATTCCAGCCGGACTTACACTTTTTGTGTTTTGCTCTTTGAAAAAAAGCTAAGACCTTCTTTTATATATAAATAAATAATTTCCGAAGTTAATAACTTTCGTATAAACAATTATTAATTTCAAATTATAATTTAAGATTCCGCTCGTTTGCCATTTTCACAGTGCAAGCCTTTCCTGAACCCCGTGCATTATCCTTCATTGTTTGCAAGCTGAAATGAAACCCAAATAAGAGAATCGACTAAATTTTTTAATATTAACCAAAAATCTTACTTTTTGCTCAAGTTATTCATCAGAGTAGTTAGACCGATAATTTTCTTCTCTATGCTATCTAATCTTAAATTTAAATTGGAAAGTCAAAGAATAATTGTAATTAGAAGCAATTTATTTATACGTATTTGTGTAGTTACTTCTTTATCGTATTGCAAGGAGAAGAAGAAGAAAACATTCAATTTAAGCTTGAAGTGATTCTGCCTTGTGACTTACGATTGCCTTAATTCATTTACGTCATCTTTGAGCGCAGCCAGATCCTTTCCTAAGGTTTTAAATTCCCCACCACCATCGAGGTATATTGTGAAACCATCGGCAGATAGAACAATGACCAAAGAAATTATGAACACAAAACTTTGTAATCCGAACGACAACACATTAGACATCTTGAGACACAAATTATTGAATGTGAAGCTTCAATTTTATAATCGCTTTTTCGATGCATATTGGTAGCGCTTGTTATCAGCAGAGAGCAAGCCATAAAGAGGAGCGTACTGTTATCATGAAAATATCATGCCCTATTTATTCATACAGGGAATTGCCTTTAATGCGAACAAATAAATAAAAAAATATATTTTCAGATTTCAGTTGCTGAGTAAAAGAGAATGGATGGATTTGATTTAGCCGTTATCATGATTTGGAGGACTTTTGTTGGTTGGCATTTGATTGAGGTAGAGAGTAATCGATAGAAATTTGTTGTACAATAATCATTGTGGACGAATTTCTACACTCTTTCGATTTTGATCACTTGCCGATATCGCGAATTAGTTTTCCTTCCAGTTTACTTTGAAAAATTTGTATTGCAAATTTGCTTCGTTGAAAAAAATGTTTCGGTAATGCTTAGCTTTCGTTTCGACCTCATGTGAATACATCAATATCGAGCTCACATGATTGCTAGGTCACGCGGGTGCCCGGTCAGAGTATGACCGACTGGCTATGTAGAGAACCCTATGGTGGTTGCTCCCCGCAAAGAAAGTGTGGAACCCCTTGACTACTTTTCAACTGCTCTAGGAAAGTTGAGCCACAAGCCAACCCAGCGAGTACTGGAAAATATCAAGGCTAACAAAAAGACGTGACTCCCACAATACGATGCTGGATGTTCTCATCAAACAGTGTACGTTGGCTAATCATGCAGTGCGGCTTGAAATTTGAAAAGGGTGATCCAAAGAGTACCAGGAGATTTGGAGGCTCCTAAAACACTCAGGCTTCTGACAGTGCGGCTTAATATCACTTGGAGTCACTTTTGCGGCAGCTTTTTGGAGATTGAGGAGGTAGAATCATCTCAGCGCCTACACCTCAACTGACTTGGTTTTGCGAGGCTAATATTCAGGCATTTTGACGCTCACTGTTTAAATATGCCTTTCGCCGACGCGACGCATTTCTAACATCCCTAACAGCTAATGCCTCTCTAATTCCTAACATTCCTAACTCTTAGTCATCTTTTAAATTTTGAATTCAAAGTAAAGTAAGCTTTTCTCGTCATGCTATGAGTTCTGTTGCAAGTTAAGCCCGTTATACTTGTAGATATGTCTGAAGTTAGTTTTATTTAATCAAGTAAATATTAAAAAAAAATTTAATTTTCATTCATTCACCCACAAGACTTTAAACGATTAGGCCATTCAGCTATTGCAGCACGCACGGTTTCCTCGGTTATTGACTTCGCTGCTCGAACCAAAGATTCTTTGAGACTCTCCAAATTTCTGAGAGGCCTTCAACAGGTCATGTTCTGCTAATTTGACCACAAACTGGACAATGGATTCAGATCTGGACTTCTTCTGCGGCTATGAACCCAGGAATATTGTTTTTTAGCCATTGCTGGGTGGTTTTTGTCTTATGAGCTGGAGCGGAATCTAGCTGAAAGACAATGCTCTCCATTGTTGAGAGTACTGCTCAACTGCTTCACTACGCCTTCTAAGACATCCTCCTGGTACACTTTTGCCCCGGTCTTAGTCCTTATCTCACTTCAGTAATCATTTCTTCACTTTCCTCTTTACACTCATTTAAGATCATTTTCCTTTCTGTTCAACCCCGACCCCGAAAAAACAGCTAATTTCTTAGATCAACTATTTGATGGCATCTGCGCTGAAAACGTTAGATTTAATAAACTTCGACAAAGTTTTCATACACAGATAAACAATAACAACAACAATTTAAATATACCTTTTTTAGTTTATTTTCCCAATTAGTTACAGATGATAAGAGCAGTCATTTGTACAAGGCGTTTTCTGATTCCAGAATTGTCTCGATGGAGAATATTGATATTTCGTAAAGGAAACATTGCAATTATGAAACAGTCGAACATCGAAAAATTTTAATCAAATACATTAAAAAATGACCAAACGCATTCAAGCCGGCTACGGGCTTTTACAATACAGAAAGCATTCGAAACTATCAAACTCGGAAGTTCATTAGACTCCCAAAAAAAATTATACCTACAAGCAACACCTAATTCGTTGTTTTGTCCTAACCTAACCTGGTTATCCGTATTTACACCTAATTTGAACGTGTTTACATGTTGAGCGAATTTGAAATTGTGAATGATAAATTATTCAGAGCTCATATTGTTTTGACAGAGTGCTGTATGTATGCATGTGCTTTTTTATGAGCTGCATCAGTTCTTCTTATCAATTTAATGCATACATACCTATATGCATATCAAAGGAAAACTACGACTGACTGTTCAAATGTATGCTTCCTTGTACAGTGTGTAAAAACAAAAAATTTGCTGGTTTGGAACAACGAAAATTAACGTCCAATTTATCAGGCGCCTCACACACGGCGCTTGTTATATGCATAGAGCCGAGTTCATTGTCAAAAGAGAACCACTAGATTGCACCACCTCCAAGCCACCACATCCAATGGAGTCTCTGCGGCAAGTTACCCCCTATGTACAGTCTGTGCCAGAAGAAAATAACCGGTTTTTTTCTTGTAACTTTAAGCTATATTTTGTTCTGCTTTCTGCTCCGTAATAGTCCTACTCAAAGGCTACGACGCCAGTGCTAACTTAAGTTAGTGTCGTTCGAAACTTTCCCGTAAACGCAACCAAACAAAAATGAGTGAGAAGAACGCGAAACGTTTCGAGGCGGCATTTTCATGCACGCATTTGAAAGGGCCGAAATTATCTTACGCCGCGGCTGCAAAAGTTATGAAAAAATCAAAAAAGTTTGTTGTGATGTTGAATCAGCGGTATAAGGTGTAGAAAAATGTTGATGACATTTCTGAGCGCGGCTTGAAGTCGAGTGACGACAAAAAAGCAGGATAAAGTGATCGTCCAACATTTTAAGCGTAGTCCTTCTTTGCGACTACGACAAGCAAGACGACTGAAGGAGGCAAACATGTCCTACCGTCCCACATCATCAAAACCACTGCTGCCAGAAAAACTTATAGGGAAACAACAAAACAAGGAAATGGTGTCACAGTATTGGGATGGCCTTCCCAGTCTCCACACGCCAACTCCATTGAAAATGTGTGTGGACTATGAAAAGGCATCTTGCTGGAAGGCCGGCCAGCCCATGATTTAAAGCAACTCGTGCGTCAAGGGAAGAAAAGCTGTGAGGTGAACAAAAAAATTATTCTCGTAATATCACTGAAAGGCTCTGCTGTATGCTACAATACATAAGGTTGGGTCGGTGACCATACAAAAAAAAAAAAGTTTGGAAAAACTATCGGCTTTTTGAAAAAATACTTAAGCAAATCTTTATAATTTTTTCTTTTTTTCAAAATGAAAGCTCTCCAAAAATTATCAAATTTATAAGCAAACAAGTTTTAATTTCTTAACCTTTTGCTGCAGTTTAAAGATTTTAGAGTGTAGAAATGGATAATTTTTTTAACTCATAAATGTTCAGATAGAGTGATAAGACCGATTTAGAAACAAAAAGTTTGAAAAAACTTATTTGAAATAACACTTGGAAAAATATTATTTTCTCTGCAATTTTCTATAAGCCGCCAAAAAGAATTTTTTGTCAAATTTCGACCAACTTAGGCAAGTTTATATCACTTTTTTTTAATCAAAGCTCTTCAAATTTTTCTAAAATATTCACGTCATATGTTTTCAGTGAAATTTATAAGCAAATAATAATCTTTTGGTGCAGTTTACAGTTTTTAGAATGATGAAACTTTTTTTTGTGACTCATATGTTTTCATATAGAGCGGTAAGGTCGATTTGGAAATAAAAATTCAGTCAACATAGCCCGATAGCCCTCGCCGTTCACTGTCACGTGAATCCCTTTCTCATTTCGAAACAAATAAGAACTGATTATGCCGCTAGTGCTCCATGAACTTCCCGAGCAGATTTTATTTTTTTTTTTCAAAGTAAATTTCCACAAATTGGTGGCGTTGCTCTGGCGTCAAACGAGTCAAAACAGTTTGCCATTCTCAGCTGTGCAATCATAGTTATCGATATCGATTGCTCTCATGCATCTAATAAATCACCCAATGTATATAAATTACCTTTATGCACTTTATTCGAGTTTTGGTCGAGCTCCTTCTAGCTATAGGTATAGTGTACGCCTTCATGGTTTTGTTCGGTGCTCAGGTTATTTGCGCTTAATTGCGAACTGCCCTAGTGTAGATTTTATATCGAAAATGGATTTGTCATGTTTCGGAATTGAAAATTGGTTAGCAAAAATAAACACAAATGCGTAATTTGCATATGTAAATAAATAAACTAAAAGACATACAATCACAAGACTTCACATTTTCATGTGCTATTAATATTATTCATGAAAATTTAATATGCATTTTGCTGGTGAGAATAAGGTGTCGATGGATGAAGTCAATGAATTTATAAAGTAAATATTCAACTGAGAATATTTAAACACATTTGTGTATTAATAGTAAATATATTAATATAATTGAACTGCGGGACAGCTGTGTGTGAATATTATCAATAACTGATGAAGGATATCGTAGGGAATGTAAAATAATGTAATAAAAACTTTGTTTTTTTTTTGTTTGAAATCGTTAATCGTCGGAATGGATGAATCGAACTTGGTGAGTGTTTCACTGATAGATAGATGAGTCTTCTGAGCGGGTTATAGACTACTTTTTACGTCCAAAACACTACTCTCTAGGGGGCGCTTATAATAAGACATTTCTGAGTAGCGACTCGGCTCATATTTTTAATACAACTCATAATGAAGAGATTAATACAAATACTTTTTAAATAAGTCGGACTGTTCGCGTTAGGTTTTGCAGAAAATTCATGTTTCTCGAGCGCGCTTTTGACATAATTAATTTATTTAACCCACTTTTTATTATAACTATTTCCTACAGTTCCACGGAGGAGCAAATATGTAGTCACTTTTGATGTTTTTAAGCCTAATAATAAGTTTCGAAATCTCACAACTAACCGAATCTGGAAATGATTCAAACTTTACGCTTGAGCCCTGTATTCGCACTTCCTTCTTCAGACGTTATTCGCAAATGTCTATGACATCCTGCATTAAAAAAGAATTTTGCAAATGGATTTGGATGGTATGATATTTTTTTTTAAGAACTATTTTCCATCCCGGTCCGAACCCGCCGTCCGTTGCGTGGGGCCGCAAAAAGCTCTTCATTTACAAAACAAATTTAATACTGCATCTTCTTCTACGAATTTACTTACCAGCTATAAATAATAATGAATGCAAATACCTTCATCATAATTTGCTCTGTAGAAAGTGAGAGTGAAAGTTCTCAGACTGCTGCTTTCATCGCATCAGACTAAAGATCGATCGACCGAAATCTAACTATTCATTAGCCTGCGCTTGCACCAACTGGACACTTAATTTATCTTTCATATGAAGCAGAAAAGTAAAGCAGCAGTACGAGATTCAGTCAGCGTGTGATGTAGGAGTGACGAAGCCCAAACAGAGGCATTTGCAAAACACCTCTTTGAAACTTTTCAACCTAATTCTTTAGGTACCAGCAGTGATGAGGGAGATATTGAACTTTCTTGAATACATGTCAAATGGACTTACCAATCAGTAAGATATCAAATAATGAAGTTACTACAGAAATTCATAGATTAAATAACTGCAAATCATTTGGATATGTCTATATCGATAGCAAAGTAGTTAAGGCTCTTCCTGAAAAAGCTATAGAATTTCTAACTATATACAATGTTATCCTTAATTTATACCATTATCCCACCCAGTGGAAATGTGCCACTGTGCTCATTGTACCAAACCCAGTAAACCCGAGAATAGTGTCAAGTCTTACTGCCCTATTAGTCTGTTGGTAACATTTTCGAAAATATTCGAAAGAATATTTTTGCAAAGTATGTTGCCTGTAATTGAGGATCATAACATCGTAGCCCACAACTGAATGTCATACATTCAAATTGGATTCGTAATAGTATTGCTTAGGAGTACTTTGTAATCTCAGAAAAGCGCAGCACAGATAGACCTCCATATTTTCGGTACAGTACAGATAGAGCTTCCATTTCGAAAACCCTTCGGCTACAGTACAATAGACGCAGAACGCAGAAAGTTCTAGGGACTCCTCGCCATTCAATTCACAAGCTCGTAGCAGTATCTACAGCCCATTGGACGATCGGCACACACGAACACGCCAAAAAGCTAGGTTTATTGTTTAATCCTCATTGCAAAAGCTGTGGCAACCTTTCAGAGAAGGAGACAGTTGAGCACTAAACGAGTTAGGTCACTGGGTGCTTGTTTCTTCAATAGCCTGGAGCACTGGCCTCAACCTAAACCCCATCAACCATCTCCCTTACATCAAGAGCTCTGGATGGTTGTATATATCTGCCCATTGGAGGTCTCAAAATCGTATCAAAACGGCGCTTCAGTGCTACTTGGGTAGTGCCAAACTGGGACTTCAACCATTTCACCTATCTAACTTGTAGCCATTTCAAACTATTTGCTTTTAGTCTCATTTGCAGTGCTTTCGCGAGTGTAAACAAAGATGTGATCATCCATTTTCAATATATATAGATGCTTTTGGGTTTAAATGGGGCTTCCATTCCTTAAGTAAAAGTAACTTGATTTCACTTTTAACTCGAGAGTCATTCCCAGAAAAGTTACTTTCGATGCCATTTAGGCAATTTTCCTCGACTGAGTAAGGCACTGCATTCCTAAGATGTCGATATCAATATTTCCCTGTTTCTTGGAATATCCGATATGTGGATTTAATACTACTTTAGTCCTAGAATTAGTCCTAGTCTTATCACATTGATCTCAGTCACAACGGCGCTCTGCCTAATAGTTAGGTAGACATGCCTGAAAGGATGGGAAGGAAGTTGTCTGGATGAGGAGGAGGAAGAGACAATCTTGCCACATGCGACATTGCAATGGGCTATGAGCCTGAGTGTGTCCCACAACCTGACCTAACCTAGTCCTAGAATGCTGCTCTGAGGAGTACCAGGAATCGTTTCAGGCTTTTCGGAGAAATACTCACTTATTGTAATGGCGAATCGCCTATTAGATATATACGACTCTGAAATCTTAAAGAATTGTAGAGGAGTAATTTTAAATTTTTTTTTAAATAATTCGGAAAGAAAGGCAGCTTATTGGTCCATAGGAAGACGCTTGAGTGGTGTTTTTTCTAGGCCTGGAAAACATGCTGATTAGCGAGTTTTTCCATGCCTTTTGGAAATGTCGGAGATTAAAGATGACTTTAATAACTCACAGGGCAGTGCTAAAGCAAATAGGGGTTTGAGGAGGAAACAGTTAAGTTTAGTATATCCCAGAACACTTCAAACAGGGCGCACTCAACCTAAAGGTTCACCTAACACGTTGCGATATTTAATAGATTTCAGTTCAATGTTCAACTCTCCCGCAGGAACCACCAGGGGGGAAGACTTTATGAATATTTTTTATTTTTGTTTTTACTTTTTTTTATTTCTTTATTTCGAGTTTTTTGGATATAAGAGGCACAAGAAAAAATATGCATAGCACTTTCAAAGATTTGAAGTGAGGCTTTCCTCTCCTGCAGGAACCACCAGGGGGGAAGACTTTATGAATATTTTTTATTTTTTTTTTTACTTTTTTTTATTTCTTTATTTCGAGTTTTTTGGATATAAGAGGCACAAGAAAAAATATGCATAGCACTTTCAAAGATTTGAAGTGAGGCTTTCGGATGTAAAACATTTAAAAAAAATACAAACACACGCACGGACAAATAGAAAAATATATGTCGACGAAGCGCTAGAAAAAAGCAGATCAAAGTGGATGGAAAAGAATGCAAATGTGCACACACATTCAAATTCATAAAAAATGCAATCTGCTTGTTCGTCAAATGCTTTTCCGCAACTATAAAAGTGTTTGCACAATCCAACTGGATGTTATGTACCCACGAGCGTAGCATAAATTTAGGCACTCCGACAGCTTTTCAGTTTTCGTTGCATGAATTGCAATCAAGAGCTGCATGCTTCCAATTGCTTTTACACAGCTTACTCCATTACGCATACACGCGCACTTAGGCGCGTCTACAACTCTTTTCGATGGAGAATGAAAATGGCAAATATGGTTGGAAATGAAATTGTGAGCCGAGCCATAATGGGGAATAGCTGGTGCAGATGACGAAGATTTAGTACCTTGAAATAATTTGTAGGATAAAAAATTTTCAAAATTTTTGGATATGCCAGGTAGCTCTGAAAGTATTGTAGTATGGAGTCTTAGAGCACTCAGCACAAGCGAGGATAAGGGATTTTTTTGTCGTGGGGGTTACTTCGGCGAGAGTTCGTTACCTTATAAATTAGCACTTTTCCGAGCGCTAGTTGAGCAGACCTGTAGAGTAGATCACAGGTACTGAAGCGCATCGCATTCCTCTATTTACTGCACGGGAAAACCACTTATTTAGTCGCCTGCCTCGCCAACTCGTTGGCCAAGCAGTTTCCTCTAATAAGCTTCCGGCTAGGTACCCATATGGGTTTGATATTCAAGTCCTCGGGTGCGATCGATTAGCTTTGAGCTCAGAGCCTTAATTGTTGCGTAGCTGTCGGAATGGATATATTTTTAAATTATTGTATTGTGAAACAAGTGAGCAGTGCATCTTTGATAGCAGCCACCTGCACTTTGAAAACACTACATACAGTGGTTCGGTAGCCAGAACTTTCCACCAGCCTTTCGCTTCGCGCCATTCATAAACAGGTTCACTGATTCTTGCCTCTAAATGCTCCCACCCGTTCATTTAACTTTTAAGGTGTTTTGGATGAAGAAGGTTTTATTTGAACGAAACGTGGGTGTGCACTGAACAGTGGGAATGAACTGAAGGGTCTGAGCCTAATGACCCGAAGCCTAAGTAAAATTTGTTTTCTATTCCTATCAGTCTGAGCGCGGCACCGCTTAGCATTGCATTAAGTGTTATAGAAGGAGTAGTCCGAAATAAGCAAAGTGATTCTAATAGGATCAGTCCGTCAAACATTCATCAGCTGTTTAACTACCATCCTCTCCTACAGTAAGTTTCTATAGATTGTCAATCCATTCTTGCTGGCTTTACGTTGGACTTGTATTAACATAAGGAGAGAGATTTTGTGTTTGTTAATTAAGCTTGGAGGCCCCAAAATGTATTTATCTGATTGAGGCTCCTACTAATAGGTAGTCTACGAACTCAGAGCCATCGCACGCTTTTGCCATTCATACTCCACCAGACAGAGCTCAGGGTTTTAAGCACACAAAAAGCCAAACATTTTTTAAGCCTGATGAAAATTATGATCATTTAAGTCAAGTAATGAAACGATTGTCTATATTATGACTTATTATAATTTATTCAATCAAAAAATTTAGTTTACTAGCTGGGGGCCTCGCTTGAATTCTTAGTTGCCTGGTTGGTTACTATGAATTTATTAATGCACTAACCTTCTGAGAATTGAACACCTGATTGCATTGGTGAATGAAATAATAAGCAAATAATCCAGGGTGTTTACACCCAGTTCACAATTGACTGGAATTCAAGTCTACCGCACCTAATCCATACTAAAGGATTCATATTACTGACCTGCGGGGGCTACACAGATTAACTCGCGACCTCCTGTATAAGTAGGCGAGTGACCTCACTGTCTCCCCGTAAAAGACATATCCACAGTTGGAAGTTTGGGAAGATGATATGCAAACTTTGGGCTACGTTTTGTCAGGATTCTGCTTGATAAAACTTTGGAAAGACCGGATGATTTTCTTACTAAAACTGATGCTTGTTCATAGGTAGAGCTTCAGGACTAGTATTGGGTGGAAATTTCTCCCACTATTTATTAAAACAGGCGGCCGTCGTAGCCGAATGGGTTGGTGCGTGACGCACTGTGACGAGAGTGCGTAGGTTTAAACCTCCTAAAAAAGCCTTTTCTAATAGTGGTCGTCCATCGGCAGGCAATGGTAAACCTCCGAGCGTATTTCTGCCATGAAAAAGCTCCTCATAAAAACCATTTGCCGTTCAGAGTCGGCTTAAAATTGTAAGGCCTACGATTTGTAGAACAATATCAAGACGCATACCACGAATAGGTGGAGGATGTCGAGCAAACATCTAGTAATTATTAATTTTTTTATTTATTACTACGGTTAGCTACTCCGAATGAACCGATGATCACTGAACTAATAAACTCATGTCCAACAGAGCCTTCGTATGTGATTTTTCATATATCACCTAAATATTTTTTTACCAAAGAAAATGTTTCTCAAAGTTGTTTGCGGTTAGGAAAAATGGATTACGAGAAAGAGCGCTCATGTGGGGCCTGAATGTGGACTAAGTCTTACGCAAGCGACTACTTCAATCGTAAATCTTGTTTGCCCAGTAAATCAAATATCATTTGACCACAGATCTTGCATGATAAATACTCTGACGGCTTATATCTCATCAGGGTGGGGTGGAAGGCAATCAATTTGATGAGTACTTCGGATCATCTTTCTTGAAGGACGATCCCAGAATAAACTTTGTGGTACGTACGAGGATATATTTAGCGGATCTTCACATCTAGGGAACTATGTGGCTGTTTGCTATCTGTTACATTTGTAAAAAAGTCTTAGTTTCGGAGCGACCTGGTATTAACTTTTGCGGCAAGTTATTTTTTTTGTGGCGGGTGAGTAGGGTTCAAAATGCCTCCACACTTACAACGACCATCGTCTATTTCATCGAGTGGTGTGACCACTAAAACAATCCCTCCGCTCCCTCTGGGGAGACACCCTTCCCAGGACTACTTTCAATATTACTTCGGGAGTGCGCAGAACGGCATCCATAAAAGACCAATTCTATTCACTCACTTCTGAGTCCACCATATTTGCAGTCAGCTTTCATGCTATAAGCTCGTCTTCTTGTGTCTCTATCTGTGCGGTTTCGCTTCGTTGCACTGTGTCGAGGTCCATGTTTTATCCATAGTACGTTCTCGATGTATTTCTTTACCGCGTTCCAGGTGTCCTCGTATTCGAGAATTTTGCTGATTATGTTCATCGGCGCGATGTTGCCAATCTGCTTACTCAGAGCATCTCTTTCCGCGAGCTATCTGACACAACTAAAAAAGATGTGGTCAATGCCATCGCTTGGAGCTTCGCAGGATATATCCACTTGGGATCGCTTGCCTTGCTCATGCGGTATTGGCATTTCCGAAAGTATATGTGGCCCGTGAGGCTTCCCTGAATTTAGTAAACTACATCTTACTGTAGGCCACAGTGCAGCAGAAGATCCATCGATTTTCCTAAATTTGATCAAGTTTGTCGGCTCAGCGTTACCCTGATTTATGTGTCTGGTAATGAAATACTGACAGAGCTCAAGTGGAACCGCTTACTGTTCGATGTTTCGAAAACAGAATAGGTTCCTGTATCTCTGAGTTTCAATAATGGCCCGCCACTGTTTAATTGCAGGCAGAAGAACTTAAAGAGATATAGTTTTCGCAGTCTTACAGTGCCAAACAATCTGCAATCTTCTCTAAAATGGGCAGCAAATATATAGAAATATTTTCTGCTAGCCGAGGGATTTTTGGTGCTCACACAGCCAGACTACGACGGAAGCACAAAACATGTCTTGACGTAGCTGGAACTTAGCAAGGAGAAGAAATAGTGCAGCAACTTCTCTGTAGTGGCTCAGTTTTGCGCTAGGTCGCTATTCGATACTTTGTAAGCTCTGGTTTCAAAGCTTAACAGAAGGAAAAAACCTTAAGTACTGCAGTTTTTTAGGTCTCTATGCTTCAAGTGTTTGATTTATGCACAATTTTCAACCGTTTGCTTTGAAGCGGACCAATTGTGATAAAAATCCAATTCGGTTCACAAGTGCATAGCACCTCGAGTTTGTTAAGAAATAAGCGCACATAGAGAAGAAAGCTTCTGCCAGCAGTAGAGAAAATATGTAGTTCTTTGAATTCCTGCAAAGGCGATAAATTTAACAAATACGCTTTGCGGAAAATATTTCGATTTGTTCGTTTTATTTTTTATTTTGTGTTTATTATTTTTCTTTTTTTTTTGTCGACATCGTTTATGCTTTAATTGGCATTGTTATAGCATTTCAGATACTTTCCACTCAGTTTATGTGGTAATTGATTTCTTGTTTGCTTTTATTATTGCATTAGCTGCAACATTGGCCAAGTCGCTTCATAAATCTTCGCTGCGGAACATCTCGCCACTCACCCGCCGTCGTTACGCCCACAGCAGTCTGCAGTCTGCAGTCTGCAATTTGCAGTAGCGCAGTTCTGTGTTTTTTTTGTATGAATTTTTGCATTTTTTTTTCGCTTTAGCTTTGTGGCCACATCGTTAAAACAACCAGCAGCGTAGTCGTATAAGCGGCATGATTGTGAGGTTTATTGCCATTGCTTGTTGTTGTCACCACAGACTTTCGATTAAACGGCAGTTGGGCACTTGGCACAGCCAATCTCATATACATTATGTTTTGTACAGATGCTTGTGTGTGTGTGTGTGTGTGTGAATATTCTGCGGCAGCCACCACTATCGCCACTGCAGCTGTCAAAGCAGCCATGACAGATGGCATTGAATGCAATAATTTTCAATTTACCGCTAGAGCTATGATCCACAACGTTTGCGGCAGCTGCGACACAAGCCATTTTAGTGAATGTGCATACACCCTTACACATACACAATCGCACATGCATGCATTCTTCAATGTGTATCTATGTATGTAAATACAGCTCATGCGATGATTTTGCGACATCTCTGCGCAACTTATCCGCACCAAGAGCATCATTTAGTGCAGTTCATTTTCCTTGCCGCAACACTTTTCTTCTCCCTACGCTTAAAAGCGTAAAATTTACTACATGCCATGCTTTGTTGGCTTGAATAGTTTTCGTTGTTTTTGTCGCTGCTATGTCGTTTCTAGTTGTTTGTTGTTGTTGTTGCTATTGTATGCGCACAACCGCATAATTTCACTTTCATGCTGGGCGTATTCTATGGTACAATACATAATTAGCGTTGATTAATGCGATTATGTTGCATAGTTCTGGGCGCGAATAGCGAATTGTAATGAAGCGACCAAGCGAAGAATGACAGTGAAAGAATATGTGCGAATGTATGTATGTACATATGTTCGTATGTTGTAGCGACAATTTATAAGGCAACAACAGCAATAAGAACAGCAACAACAACAAGTAATAATGCGCTAAGTAGTTCTTGTGGAGCGGCGTTTATTTGAAATGATGGAATCAATTACGTATTTCATGCGCCAACTCCATTGAATTACTGTGTTTTTTAATATATGTATTAGGGTGCATTATAAAAAAAGAAAGTTGAGAATTTTCACCGAAATTCAATAAATATTATATTTCAGATTTCCTTCAAAATATCAACGTCAGCTGGACCGATTTGAAAGTACCTCTAAAATACGACTTTATTTTGAAAAAATGGTTACAAGTGAATCATTGAAAGTATTTCCCATCGCTAGCCACTACTTTTTCCCATTTTTCTGGCAGATCTCGTCGGTATGTCACGGTAAAACTGTTAATTTTTTGAGGCTATCCACAGATCAAGCCATTTTTTGATGTCTTCATATGAATGGAAGTGCCGGTCAGCTAGACCATGTGCCATCGATCGGAATAGGTGATAACCGGACGGCGCAATATCTGGAGAATATGGCAGGTGGGGTAGGATTTCCCATTTCAGTGTTTCCAGGTAGGTTTTAACAGGTTTGGCAACGTGAGACCGAGCGTTGTCGTGCTGTGGAATCACACTTTCATGTCTCTCCGCGTATTGCGGCCGCTTCTTGCGCCGTGCTCCGCTCAATTGCATCAATTGAAGTCGATACCGATCAACAGTGATCGTTTCGCTTGGTTTTAACAGTTCATAATACCTAACACCAACTTGGCCCCACCAAATACATAGCATAACCTTCGCAACGTGAATATTCGGCCGAAGGCGACGACGTAGAAGCATGACCGGACAGTCACCATGACCTTCTTTTCTTTGGATTGCTGTACTTAATCTATTTTTCATCACCCATCACGATGCGATGAAGAAACCCCTTCCTTTTTTGCCGCTGGAGCAGATGTTCACAGGCGAAAAAACGACGTTCTACATCCCTTGGTTTCAACTCATAAGGAACCCTAGTACCCTGTTTCTGAATCATTCCCAAAGCATGCAATCGCTTGGAAATGGAGTGGCGGGTAACTCCTAATACTGAAGCAAGCTCTTCTTGCGTTTGACACGGTTCCGCATTGAGCAATGCCTCAAATTCAGCGTCTTCGAAGGTTTTTGGCCTTCATTCACGCGGCACGCGGACGGTCGTCAACATTAAAATCACTGTCTTTGAGGTGACGGAACCAATCTCGGCACGTTGTTTCACTTAAAGCAGCATCTTTATAAACTTTTTGTAGCTCTTGATGCGCTTCAGCCGCCGTTTTTTTTAGAATGAAAGAGGAAAATGAACACTTCCCGCAAATGTCGATTATTCGGCACAAAATCAGACATTTTCACAAAACCAAAAGTATATGATACAAAAACAAAATCAATAATGTGTCGAAGCAGTTTGCTTACCATATGTCTAAGCTTGGTTTATGACGTTTAGGTTATGTTAGAATCGACAAGCACACACTGCTGGCGGCATCCATTGCCAAACAGCGGGAACTTAGTTGCGCACCTAATATATTTCAGACCTTCTCGAAAATAACAAAGTGAGCTCGACCAAACTTGAGAATACCTCCAAAAATTATGTTCTTTTTATCAAAATGTAAAATTAGTTTTAAATAAAAATTTTTCTTTTTAATTTATCTCAGATATTTAATAATTTAAGTTCCAATATTCCGCATGAAATACAAAAATTTTGTCAACGGAGTCAAAATTATGAAATATTTGTTGCTATTTCTGACTTTTTCTGGAAGATAAGCTTAATTTTTCTATGGATAGGTTTTTGTAAATAGTTTTTAAAATTGTATTAAATGTTTTTTTGAACTATATCATCTTGACCGATTTAGATATCTTTTCTCTCTCTCTCTCTCTCCCTCCCTCTCTCTTTTTTTTGAGGAAATTTTCTTTAAACCGAAATTTCCAAAAAAACAAAATAAAAAAAAAATTAAGAATACCATTAAAGTTCTCATTACTTGAATTAGGGGGCACAATTTTAAAATATTTTGTGCAGACTTTTAAAGTTTAAACTATGTATTATAATATCGGAAAACACTTTTTGAAAAAAAAAAGAACATGTAAGCTAACTTGATTTACAAAAAAACAATTGGTGTTGGAGGTACTTTCGGATCAACTCAGTTAACTTAAATCTTAATACTTCTTTAAACTTCTTTTTCTATTTCTTCAAACTACTTCATCAAAATCTGTACTATTGATTTTTGCTTGTAAGGATAGTGAGTCACCCTAATGCACACGAGTCACACCTACACGTATATATGTATGTAAAAAAACTACCCCTATCCAATTCAGTTTAATCTTTTTCTATTTAAGATTAGTGAAGCACAAGGGCAAGTTCATAAATGTCTTAAGAACTGAAAAAACCTTTCTTTAATTTTCCAAAATGATCTTCTTTTAGCGCAATCCACTTGCACCATCTTTTCCTTGGTGTCTTTCAAAAAATATTCCCACCCAAACTCACCATTGAGGGAGATTGCAGATCAATGTTTAAGAAAGTTTCTAAGCTTGCAAAGAAGTGCTCCATACATGGGATCCTTCCCTTCATGCGCTCTCTTGGCAATATAGGGAGTAAAACTCATATATGTACCTGAGATCTCTGCTGGGCATCCAAGATGTATAATTATGGCATAGTTTCCATATTAAAGTCTTCATTTGATGAAAGTTCCAACTATTTAATTATCTTTAAAAAATTCTTACATAGCTTTCGTTTCGCACAAAGTCTAGACAAAGTAAGATGTTGTTGTAGATTAGAGAAGTGTTGAGATCATTCGTTAAATTTTCTAACAAAATAGCCATCAGCAAGGATCAAAATTTGTTCGATTTTTACAATCTCGAGATTTTCGGATCGTTATTTGTTAAAATTAATTAAATTGCAGTGCTGCCTTTTCTGCTATAAAAACTATTTTTTCTGTCTCCACTTCTCATCCACCATAAGAAGCTATGAAACCCGAAAATCCTAGTATTCATAAAAAAGCTGCTCATCTGCCGTTCGGAGATAAAACTGTAACTGGAGGTAAACTGCAGGTGCCTCCATTTGTGGGCGAATATCAAGACTCGCAACACAAATAGGCGGAGGAGCTCAGGGAAACAGCCAAAAAACACATATCAAAAACCAGTAGGTCAATTTACTGATAAAATAATGAAATACATATTACTTCACAGAGGTTTCTTCAACTTCAATGCCCATATTGCTTTCTGATGCTGGCAATGGCGTCGAAAGCACCCCAAATTACATGGATGCCAAAGCCTGCTTATAATAAGCTGTCCAAAATAAATTGGCCTACTTTTCATGGGCCTCTTTTTTGCTCTTTCCTACTCCGATAATTCCCTGACCTTTCAGTGAAAGCCTCGTTGAATTCGGTTCAGCCGTTTGGATATTGACGAGCTCAAGCAGACGTAGGTAGTTTCCAAAGTTTCCAAAAATGGTTTTAATATATTCTGTTAATAAATATCTTCGCCATTTTTCCAACTATCATGTCACAATTCCAACTTAAGCACCGAAGAAAGTCAATTATAGACACTACTTTTGCCAACCTCATGTTTTCGAAGCTTTCAAAAGGATTTATATGCCTATTTAACCTATGCTGTGTACACACATACATACATGTTTGCTGACCAAATAACTAGTAGAGTTGTGTCTATTTATTTGCTTTTTATACCTAAAGTTTTGCGACATAGTTTTCATGTAAGGCTTACAAATTATGACACTTTTTCGTTTGTTCGCTATGATTGTTTGGTTTGCCCACCCTTGGTAGCCTACTTTGTGGCGCACATCCAAAAATTCATTGAGTAATGTATGCGGGTAATGAATTTTGATAAATGAACAAAGTTTATTTGCCAAATTTGGTGCGAGTTGGATGCGCTTGTGTGAGCAGCCATTTGGATTGTGACACATGAGAATGATTAACGGAGAATATTAGGTAAGAAAGACAAAGAGGATGCGAGATTGGAATGCATATATTCGAGGAGGCATGAGAATAAAATGAAGACTAATGCTAAGATATATGGAATGACGACAATCAGGTAACAGAACAAAAGTGTTAAGCTCTGTAGATTTCATCTAATTGTCCAAACTTCTTAACCTTCTTCGGATTATTTGGGAGGAGGCGGTAAGTCTTCAGTAAGGGATCAGTTATTCATCTGTTTTCCGGTCAGTTGGGTGTTTCAGCGATAGCTGCAAAGGGATGCAGGTATTGCATTATTGTATTGTTGGTGGTCGGTATGCTTTAAGAAGAAAAATAGCTATTTTTTACTTTGAACTAATATATTCAGTGGTTAATTATCACCGACTCATCTTCTCAGTTTTGTTTAAGTACCAGCAGCGTCGGTATAAGTGCTGCAACAGTTGCGGAAAGAACTTCAGAAAGAAGTATTCTGGAGAGAATCCTTGGTTGGAAAGATGCCAGATAGTTCACTGATAAAACTGATATGACTATGACTATAGGAATGTAAATCGTGAAACAGGTGGTGAGATGGGCCTCACTCTTGATCCTACATATATACATAGGTACACTGATGGAATAAAAAAGGGACGACGAAATAGGCGCTGATATACATTGACCCTATCACGATGAGCAAATAGCCCAGCGCATTTCACACTGAGGTTCTAGTAGTTGCTATCTGCACCACCACACACCTTTCGGAAGTCTCAAAATCACATTTATTGTCAGCTTTTCAAATAGCTAAATAGACACTTTGGACACTAGGATACTCAGATTCAAGCTAGTATAGAAAAAATGTTTTTTACAAGAATATCAGAGAGGAAACGGTCTTCATTGCTAGGGGGGAAATTTTTCTCGCCCAAATAAAAGCGGCGGTTCTGGGGCCAACACTTTGGAACGTCATGTACAACATGGTCCTAAAACTGAAACTTCCTTATAGAGCAGAGATAATTGTTGACAAACGTCTATATTATCTACAATATAAGCAAAATGTTAGCGAGAGTACAGCGATGGCACAGTAATGCGGCTATGCGGCTGGATGCAACCCCTCAATTGCACGGTAATCAAGGATGGCCAGAATTTTACGACCTTAGACACCCATAAATCTACACAGGGCTTAGTACAGTGGGTGGCATCATCAGCGGGCACTGCCTAATAGGAACTCATGGGAAACATATGGGATTTTCCGATAATGGAGGAGGTAGAGAGCGAATGTTAAATATTACCTCTGCAACTATGCTGCTCTTGCCAGAACGCGAAATCGCTTCTAACCTCTTACTTCTTTGGATGCCTAGTTGCCTTAGAATCAGCAGTCATCTACAATACTTCATCGTTTATCCCAGAGACGAATTGGTTTCATCAGGCTGGGAATTAGAGGGGGAACTTGGTCCCAATCTCTTACTTCTATGTTTGTTATGTGGACTTATAGTCTTCAGCATCTACAATGTTTTATCGTTTATCGTTTATCCGAGAGACGAATTGATTTTATGATGCTGGGAAGTAGAGGGCGACCTACAATTCTTTTGGAAAGTGGCAACCGCCTCAGGCTTGCATATTCGGTCTAAATGTAGGAGACTAATAAAGTGTGGGTTCACCTAGGATGCATTTCTTAAAGGACACATCTTAATATATAAAATCCGGATGGACTTGTCTATTGAAACTATATATGTACTATAAGTAGACAAAAGATCTGCTTAGTTTCTTATTTTCGAACTATTGGACGGTCTTAATATTCGCTGGCTTATTACGAGTGGGGGATCCGATGAGTGGACTGAAAGATGGATGGACTAGTATACATATTGTTACAACAAAATACTTTGCACCCACACCAGCACGGCAAAATATCCGCTGACTAGTTGCATGCTAAGATTTTCTGCGCAATCCAAACTGCAGTTGCCACTCCCACAATTTTAATTCTATATTTTGTACTCTTTATCATATAAAGTTTCAGTACAAAAAAAAAGTAAGTAATTTATATTATTGTTGCAACAGTTGTCGCCGTAGTAGCAGTGCTGCAATATTGCGGCAATCAGTTAAATTTTACTCCTACACGAATAAGTTTCATTTCATTTCCTAGTAGAGTTGCTCGGAGCACTGCGGGATATGCGTTAAGAAATATCTACCGAAGAAAGAAAGGAAAATATAAGGCACATGGAAGACCACAAAATAGTTGGCGGGATTTTTGTCCATGCTTTCTACGGCATCCACTATCTACACGTTCTATTGTGCTTCCTGCAATACTTTTGCATTTTTGTTGTACTTGCATATGCACTTAAGTACATAAACATATAGTTCAACGGTTGACGGTTGCAATGAAATTGGGATATGGACGAAAAGGATAAAAAAATCTGGCAAAATAGCGATATCCTTTTCTTTATGGGCAGAGTGTGTGTAAGTGTGTGAACCGCAGATAAAACTGGGATTTTAGGTGAGTTGGAGTTATTAAATGCGAGTGGAATGCGCTAGCAACAAACAAATATATTTGAACTTTAACGAGGCCTTCAAATTTTATTAGCAAACAATTTATAGATAAAGAAAATATATTCTAAATGCAAAAGTTTTTATTTTTCCGCCGGCAACAAATCTCAGAAATAATGAAAAAGATATAAAAATTCAGACTTTGTATGATTTTGCTCGTAAAATACGAGAAGTAGTTGCTTCGTAAGCTTGGAATTAGCACACAAGTTTGCCTTTGAATAGCGAATTCATGGAGAAAAAAAAGCAGACTTTCCGACAGAATTTTACAATATTTTTATTAAATGAAAGAAGTTCGATAAACACATACATATTTTTGAATAGGGTAGCCAACTATTCGAAAATATAAAACTGGTTTTCTATATAATTTAATTAAAATATTGCAATGTATACGTCACAAAGGCCAAGACGCAAAGAGATTTCTGAATGATTGAATGCATAAATATTTTAAATAGGGTTGCCATATATTAACAAAAACTAAGTAAGTATACCTTGAATATTTTAGTAGGAAAGGAAAATAAAGTGAGAAAACTCTAATGCAAGACAATTTTTGTATAGTGTTGCCACCTACTTCAAACTCTAAATGAGGTAAATACAGAATTAAATAAAAAAAATAACTAAATTAATACAAAATACGTATCACACAAATGAATATTTAAAAGCCCTTAAACCAGACATATTTTTAAAAAGGGTTACCGCCTTTTCATAAAATAAGAATTCTATAAAAATGATAGTAAGCCTGTATAACAATATAAGTACTGCAAGAAAGATATTTTTGCATAGCTTAATTAGGAAATATTTCTATTAGGGTTGCCTAGGAATCTATGTCAAAATACAAATTTTATTTAATATGAGTACTTAATAATATTTAACAATGCTGGCAGCAGAAGAATGCTATTTATAAATTCTTATCTTAAATTTTTCTGATCAGTGTTGCCATCTATTTCCAAACTGTAAACGAGTTAAATACAGATATAAACTAAAAAATTACCTAAATTATTATTAGAATGCATATCACACAAATGCTATATCACAAAAGCACTTTAATCTAGAAATATTTTAAAATAGGGTTACCGCCGCTACATAAAATAATAATTCATGAACAAGTATTAGTAAGCAAATATATGCATTATAGATACTGCTGAAATGATATTTCAGCATACTTATATTAAACAAATATTTCTATTAGGGTTGCCAGAGAACGTAAAAGTATAATACTTATTTGATTTAATATAGTAGTAATAATATTTTACAATGCTGGTAGCAGAAGATAGCTATTTTAGAAGTTCTTCTCTTGAAATGTGGAACATTTTCTGAATAGGGCTGCCAGCTATCTGCATACGTAAAATGAGTTAAATACATACATAAGTTATAAAATTAATATAAATTAAAGTTATTAAATTAAAAAAGATATCTGCGAATATTTTAGTTTTGACATATTTTTGTTAGGATTACCAGGAAATCTAAAAATATTATTTTAAGTTTATATGGTATTTAATAATGTATTACAAAACTGATAGAAATGAATAGGATGAAGGAACCTACTAGGGTTGTCAAGCCGACTCTTGAATTCGGCAATAGATAAATAAGACATTTTCATGAGGAGCATTAAATGAAGTTCTTGGCAGAATATATACTCGGAGGTTTGCCATTGTCTGCCGAGGGGCGACTTCTGAACTATTTTAGTAAAACACAAACGGCTTGACTTCTTCAATTGATGGTGTTTTATTATCGAGATTCGAACACATACGTTCTCGGAAAAATTAAAGCTTTTTGAAAAAAAATATTGTTACTCTAAACAGTTTTCCAATTTTGCCAGCTATCTAAAGAATATGAAATAGGGGGCATATTTTAGTACGGACATCAATCAAAACTGTTTGGAAACATTTAAATTAAAAAAATTCTTTAATAATTTAATTTTTTGGTAAGATATTTTACTATTTTCTTTTAGTTTAATCGTTAATATATACATTTAAAAAATTTATTAAAATGGAAGTTTAACTAGCGAAGCGACATTGCTTTCGTCATACAACTACAAAGACTATCCGGTGTTTTTTAAGAGCTTGAGAACTCATTCATTCACTCCTCATTTAAGAGATTGCAATTTTTCATTCAATTGGGATAGCAATTCAACAAAGTTCATCTTTGAACTGATTGTCTCCTATAAGAATACATATGTATGTTTTGCGTGAAGAACACCCTTTTTCAACAGTACTTCAGAAAGCGTCAAATATACTTCAGAATAATCATATGTAGAATCCGTAAAATGTGCCTCAGAAAATGTAAAGTGTACTTTAGAATCCATAAAATGTACTTCAGAATACTAAATTTTGTTTTGAGATAAATATTCGAGTTCCAAACGCATTTTGTACATGCGCTGTCGAGCAAAGATTCGCGTACTTGGGGCGACTTATTGACCAGGCAAAATGTACAGCTCTTGATGGTGATTATGACAGAGCTATTCGACAATCTACCACTTTTCAGCCCGATGCGCTATCTATGTTAGGTGTGCCAGTTGGTACATAACATAAATATGAATTAATTAATTGTAATTTTCGTTTTTTGAAGCACATTTAAAATTTTCTGAAATACATTTGAGTATTCTTAAATACATTTTACATTTTCTGAAGTATAATTGTCTGTTCTGAAGTAACTTTTAGGTTTTCTGAAGTGTAATTCACTATTCTGTAATGCATTTTACGGTTTCTGAAATACATTTGATGATTTCTGAAGTGCTCTTGGAATGGTGTGGAGTCGGCAAAGGCTATTTTTATGTTGTTTTTAGAGATATTGAACTGTAAAAACTATTACACTTATATTCCAATGCAATATTTCACACAGTGGAGTCCTGCTTTTCTCTTTTTATTCATTTTTATTTAATTAGACAGATCCAAAGCAAGGTGCGGACGGGCACAGCTGGCATTGAAACATTTGTATGTAAATACTTACTTTTTCAAGTGATTTTATGCTTCAAATATGCGTACAACTGTGTGTATTGTCACTGAAATGAATGGAAAAGTAATTATTTAAAATTATTATTTTAATTAATTTTTACTGTACATTAAAAAGAATATTAATAATAGTCTATAAATAATTTAACAGCGAAATAAATATAAATACTTTACTATTTTTTAAAACCAACAATTAGGCGAGTATATTATCATACGTACTTATATATACACCTATATTTGTTCCTTGTATGTACTTATATATACTTATTAGGCCGGGTCGATTTGTGGGGAGGCAAAAAAATCGCCCATTGCTCTGTGAAAATCATATTCTAGGGATAAAAATAAGACGAATTCATACCTCTAAAACGAATTCTGATGTCCCCCAATTTGGGTCGAAATTTTAGTGTCTTTTGTGGCGAGGCAAAAAAATCGCCCACTGCTCTGTGAAAATCATATTCTAGGGATAAAAATAAGACGAATTCATACTTCTAAAACGAATTCTGATGTCCCCCAATTTGGGTCTTATTTTGATCCCTAAAATACGATTTTCACAGAGCAATGAGCGATTTTTAAATTGACCCGCCCTAATACACACTTATATATAGTAGTTACATCTCTCGCCACCAATAAGTGTGCAAAACGTCATAGAAAGCCCATCAAAATTGTCGCATAAATATTTGATATGGTTTGTGCAAAATTGCCCGAGCCATCTGTAGAATTTCAAATGTGTGGCGACAGTAGAGCGCAACTCAACCAGAGCTACTCGTATAACAAATGACACATGTCTGTTGTGGCTATTACTCACACAATTACTTTGTCTGCAGCGCCTGAATGTATGCTTGACTGCTTGCCTGCAATTGTTAGGTGTAATTTGTTTTTGCATATTTACTGCATAGCTTACACAGAGCGAGGCGTTGGGGAAAAGGTACGCGAAGGCATTTAATAACAAAGAAGACAACTGAAATTGATGGTAATTTACATTTATTAGAAGCCAAGTGGATATACGAGATATATAGTATATATTGTATAGATGAACATTAGTGGGGAGGGGGGCCAATTTATAGGCAGCAACCTTTTCGATATCGTTAGCAGCAGATTCGAATGCTACACAAAATTATAAGAAAAAAGCCCATTAGATCAAGACTTTAAAGTCGATTTCGAGCTCTCTTTTTTCTTAGATATGCTGACTTTAATTAATACCAAAAAGGAGAAGGAGCAGTGACTATGAAGATGAAAAGTAGAAAAAACACCTCGGACGAAACTACAGGACAAACAAACGAACAGACAGGTAAAACGGACATAAGCATTAAACAAACAGACGGACAAACCCACAAGACATACGGACAAGAACGAACTGAGAATGATTCTGTCACTCTCAGGGGATAAACTCTTGGCCTCTAGCCAAGAAAGAGATAAGAACCAACAACTACAAATAAACTAACAATATCTGCTAGACCGATGCGAGCAAAAACGTGAAAACAAAGGTCTTTCGAGCTATAAGCTCTACAAGAGGTATCTCGCTATCCTTCGCAGAAATCAAAAAAACGTGACCGAAGGTAAAGTTCATCCCATAGATCAGAACGACAAGGCAAGATGTCAAAAGGTGGTTGACGAATACTTGGCATTCCAAACAGCCAACAAGACAGATGTCAAAAAATGAAACCGCTTGCACGATGAAAGTGAAAAAGTATCGAAGAAGCACAAGATTTCATATCAGGCTGCAGTTGCCTCCTAACATACCGAGCGATTTAGTGAGCGTAGCACCGGACCATCTTGCAAATGGCATTTGTCGACGCAACCTCTAACCGCGTCAAGCCAGTACTTGAAAAGGGTTCAGAGAATGAGGCACGGCTGTCTCGCATAGTCCTCGATCATGCCATGGCGAACCTGGGGTCTCAAACATAACGTTTAGACTCGGTGGTGGTAGTCCACAGCTACCGTGTTATCAAATGCGATGACAGATTCTCATTGCATTTTCGGACAAATGCGATTGGCGAAATGCAGAACAGACTGGAAGGGCGTGCAACTTCCGCTAATTCCGGCTTACGTGATTCCACGAATGCCGAGGGCCAAACACGGAATTTGAAGCCAATCAGTTGGTCCCCTGCGTTCAGGATCATAACCGTTCTGTGCCGATGAGCGACTGGTCGATCATCAAAGCAGAGGCTCCGCAGAAGCACAGCATGCCATTTCTCCTTCGAATTACAGAAGAGAATCTAGGATCACTCAAGAAAGTGGAAAGCAAGGATATTCCATTCTGCGACTCTGTACAAGGAGCATGATGACCTCGAGCAAGTTGTTTTGCTAAACATTATATGTGTCTCTTCCAGATTTACTGCGTATATGAGCTCATTATTATTGGCGAATGATGAGATGACCATTCAATTAACGATTTAATTGCCATATCTTCGTGGTTAATGTTTTTGTTTTTTTTTTTTAATTCATCAGATCGGACTTCTTTGGGGTCAGTTGGTCAGCATATTGGATCGTAGACGTGAATATATTTGGTACGTATGAATATATTCCGCCCTCGTAAAAGAGTTGTCGTTTTTTTGTTCTTCTTCTTCTTAATTGGCGCGATAACCGCTTACGCGATTTTGGCCGAGTTTAACAAAGCGCGCCAGTCGTTTCTTCCAAGTAAAGCCAAGTCCTTCTCCACCGGATCTTTCCAACGCAGAGGAGGCCTTCCTCTTCCTCTGCTACCACCAGCTGGTACCGCATCGAATACTTTCAGAGCCGGAGCGTTTGTATCCATTCGAACGACATGACCCAGTCAGCGTAGCTACTGGATCTTTATTCGCTGCGCTATGTCTATGTTGTCGTAAAACTCATACAGCTCATATTTGTGTTCGCTCTAGTAATATACTGGTGATTTGAAGGTATATATGTGAAGCCTCGATCGCAGTATGGTCCAGATCGATCAATGGGAATGGTCAGAAGGGTGTCATCTCTTATGAACTCCTTAAACCATCTGAAGCCATCACTGGTGATCGCTACCGACTGCAGCTAATGCATTTGAACCGAGCTCTCAAGGAAAAGCGGCCGGAATGGGACGCTAGACATGACAAACTGATTTTGCTGCATGACAACGCCAGGCCGCACGTTGATGAATCGGTCCAGAAATATTTATAGAGACTGACTTGTGAAATCTTGCCCCACCCGCCGTATTCCCCAGACGTTTCACTTTCGGATTACCATCTGTTCCGATCAATGCTGTCAGCCCTTATTGGAAAGCGGTTCACTTCTTACGAGGCCATCTCAAACTGGCTCAATGAATGGCTCAAGTCAAAAGAAGTCGAATTTTTTGTCAGAGAAATCCGCATGCTGCCTGAAAGATGGAGTAAAGTTGTAACTTCCAATGGCAAATACTTCACATAATATCATAAATTATTTAATTGTTTAAATAATTTGTAACTTTGGCTAAGAAAGAATGGAAACTTACCCCCATACACTATTTATTTTGAAGCTTTCTTCTGGGTTTTCGAAACATTTCCACATTGAATGCACTCAACAGGGTTGAACGGCAACTGATTCAATTTATGCATAATTCAATAAAAATTACAGAATTATTATAAACTGAGCCGACTTTGTGCCTTAATTCTTTAAATTTTCTGATAGCGCAATTAGCGCAGACCTCTTGTACTTAAAGTATGCGGTATTACTGCGATTTTAGGCTTCCTCATAGCAGCATCTGCTTGCAGTCTTGATGCCAATCAATACAATTTACTCTGTTACCACCAATTTTTTCCATATCAACGTTTTCAACAACTGTATCATTAAAAAGGTTTAGCAACAACTTCGGTAGCCCTACCCCTTGTAGTGATTTACCAGTTTCGAAGTCACCTCTGTCTAAGTGCATTTAGCTCAACCCTACGCCCTTTTTGAGTGTTTGGCCGAGCTCCTCCTCCTATTTGTGGTGTTCGTCTCGATGTTGTTCCACAAATGGAGGGGCCTACAGTTTCAAGCCGACTCCGAACGGCAGATATTTTTATGAGGAGCTTTTTCATGGCAGAAATACATTCGGAGGTTTGCCATTGCCTGCCGAGGGGCGACCGCTATAAGAAAAAAACTTTTTCTTAATGTTGATCTTTTACCGAGATTCGAACCGACGTTCTCGCTGTGAATTCCGAATGCTAGCCACGCAGCAACCCATTCGGTTACGGCGGCCACCTCATTTAATCCATATTTAATGTATAAAATAAGCACTAAATATACCCAGATTTTCTTCATTAGTGACCAAATTTCGTATATAAAAAAATTCTCGTATGCCTTAGAGGTGCTGATTGTAGTGAAATAGTTGTATGAAATTCAGTTGAATTATTATATGAAATGAGTAGTGCAAATATTGGTGGAAAATAAATAAAATTGCTTAAAGTAATTCTTGTGTTTCCCCCTCTATTTACCGTTCATGCCAGCATGCTTGCATGCATTTTTCCACTCAACATATGCTTTATTCATTGCGTTTGGTGTTTGCACGGTGTTGCCACACAAATATTTATTTATTTTTTAAATCTATGTACAATAAAATTTCTGATGTTTATATGCATTCGCACTCATTTCATTTGCATTCTTTTTTTTCTTTCTTCTGCACTCCTTTTGGCTGCCCGCATTTGGTATATAAATTAAAGGCTATATTTCCGACAGGTAACATAAAAAATGCATATGCCGTCCAAAGCCGCCATTTTACCACTGTATGCATGATATATAAACACATTTGTGTGTATGTGTATGTATGCGTATGAATGTGTGTAAACACAAACATAAACATATAAGCACATTCATGTGTATTGAATTCAGTCTTGCATGCACTCACCAGATTTATTTTATTGTTATTCTTTCGATTTTTGGCGTGCCGACTTCGCAGGTCGCACACAAACGGAAGTTGTTCATCATACAGCGTCCAGTGTGTATCACTACGAGGGGTGGAGAATATACTATAGGGGCACACAGCGAGAAATATGTATAAAATGCAGCTCATATTTGTACTCGGTTTAGTAAATGAAGCTGAGCTTTTGCCGGTAGAAACGCTCTCGAGGCATCAACTTCAAACTTGCATAACTGGACGCAATGAGCAGTTAAGACGCCACCTGGTGGGAAAAATTAATTGAGAAAGTTTACGAGATATGACCTGTATCTTCCTGCCAGGAGCTCACTGATGCGAAATGCTTAAATTATAACTGCTATGCGAGTAAGAGCGCGGACCCCAAAACCTTCATGTGAAAAACAAATCGATTATTTTCTCGTTAGATGGCTGTAGTGGTCGATATCTCGGAAAGCGTCGATAAAACAATTTGAAGTTTATGCTCGTTATCAAAGTGATATTTAGCACTAAAAAAGTTATTCTGCTGTTTCTTGTTTATTCCATTCAGTTGTGAGTTACAGGGCGTTAACAATGGAAGTTGCGAATGAGAAAATTCGATACATTTTAGAGTTTGCCTTTGAAAAGGGCGAAAATGCAATTGAAAATGTGAATGGTGTTTATGGTGCCGTTACTGTAATAGCTAATTTCGTACAATTTTTGGGTCGTCGATTCCTTTCGGGCATATTTGATGTTAAAGATGCACCTCGCACAGGCGAAAATGTCGTTAAAATTACAGAAACAATCGAGGTTGATCGACATGAGCGCAGTCGTAGCATTTCGCAGGAGCTAAAGATCAACCATAAAACAAGTTTTAAACCCTTTTCACAAAGTTATATTAAAAAAGAAGCTCAGTATTTGCGTGTCACACCAATTAGCACCAAAAAAATGTGATAGATCGAACTTCCAACTGCGAAGCTTTGGCCAAACGGAATAGGTTAGCTAAGGTTAGCCACGTTGCTTGTCTAAGACAGGACACTCGGTGGCCTTCGATGGCGGAATAAAATTGAACAATTACTTTAAGGGGATTGGGGATGAGAAATGGGTCACACCCGACAATGTTGTGAGAAAACGATCGAGGTCGAAGCGTGATGAGGCAGCTCAAACGATGGCCAAACCAGGAATAACAACCAGGAAGGTTCTACTGTGTATTTGGTGAGGCTTGCAAGGCGTCCTTTATTATGAGTTTTTTCCGTATGGTCGAACAAAAAGAAACGGCCAGAATTGGCCAATAGAAGAGACAAGAAACGGCCAGAATTGGCCAAAAGAAGAGGTGTTGTTTTCCATCAGGTAAACGCAAGGCTACAGACGTCTGTAGTGGCTCGCCAAGACCTCAGGGAGCTTGGTTGGGAAGTTGTATTCACCATATAGTCCGTACCTGACACCGAGCGAATATCACCTTCTTTTCTCATTGCAAAACATGCTGAGTGATAAGGAATTGGTATCAAGAGAAGATTGTGAATCTCGGTACTAGAGTTTTGCGCCAATAAGGACCAGGACTTCTATGGGAGAAGCACTATAAAACTACCTTTAAATTGGAACAAATTATACGACAAACGGTGACCCATATCGGACAATCCGAAACAACTTAAATAAAACTTAGAATTTTACGCAAAAATAAATAAAAAATAAAAAAACGAATATAAGCCGCTTGGATGGTAGGGACGTTTGAGGTTTATGCAAAATGTAGAGATTTTCGATTCAATAATTTGTATATGTGAAAGCCATTTAGCTTTTCGCGTTACCGACTGTTTTCTGCTTCAGTCGTATACTCGCTTTTTTCATAAGCAAATTCGTGTTATAAATTCTGAATGTAAAATGCAAATCCCTTTATTTTTTAAAATAACGAGTAAATAAGTCCATGTTTGCTGGGTTTCAATCAACCTTCAAACAAAGTATTTTCTTTCGTTAGCTTATATTTCGAGTTTGAGCCAAATCGAATCAGAAATGCGAATTTTAGAGATACGTCGATCACAGCGTCACCTATCGATGAGTTCTGCTTCTTCTGCTTCTTCTAATTGGCTTGAAAACAAACTTACGCTGTGAATTCTAACTCAAACGACAGGCCACTTTTTCAGTTTACCGGTCAAAATTACATATAAGCGACAAGCAGCGAGCGCCAGCATTTTTATATATAAAAAATATGTATGTAAGCTGATAACTTGGCGCAGAATGCTCCGATTTGAGCAGGATTTTTTGAATTTTGAAGCTAATCTCTCTTGAAAGACTTTTTTCGACGTAAATTGCAAAATGTTGTCTATAAGTCACAAAACGTTTAAAATTTATAAAATTAATTTTCAAACTCCAACAATTCAAGTACGACTCAACCGATTAGAGTAACGTTTTTTTCCTATAAAGTTTTAAATCTGTGCTTTCAGTTTGCATCAATGAAATTTGTAAAATTTTTCTTGTTATTAATTTTCAAAACAAAAGGAACATTTCTTCACAAAACTGCTGTTTTTCTTTACATTCGCCGTTTCTTAAGCTCCATAAGCGCGAATAATTGTCTAGCAAAGCAAAGCTGAAAAATGGCAGTTAATTTTTATATTACTGTGTTGCTTTTTCATATAGACGTTGCTCTCAAGGCGAAGCAACTCACGCCGAATATTCGCCGGATATTTACTTTGACAGCAAATTTTTCTCCGTGTATCCACTGGTGGGCACATCACAGCGACCTTCTTTATTCTCTTTCATTTATTAATACAATTTTTATACATATTTTTCTCTTTACCTTCGATATTCTTCCTTGCGAGAGCACATGAAATAAATTGAAAACCGCGAAACCAAAAAATACGAAAAAATATACAAAATGGATATGAGTGCAAATATCAGAAAATCGGAAATCGAAAAATATCAAATGCCGCTCGTCCTCCAATTCTTCTCTCCAGTCACCAAAGGGTGAATTTAAGTAAGTGTGTATGTATGTGTGAATATAAAATTTGGTTGGCATTGTTGTTGAATAATATTTGCACACAGTTTTTGGATACATATTTTTTCACTTCAGCAACGCCAGTTTTTTTTTTCAGATTGATTTTATATTTTTAGCAGGCGGCTTTGGCGAGAAGTAAAAACAAAATTTATCGAAAAATTTAATCTGTGTATATTTAACACTTCAATATAGTAAAAAGTGTGATTTTAAGGATGATGGCCAAGGAAACAGTTGATTTGTGGGAAAGAATACGTGAAAAGAAAGATTTTCCACCTGACTTTATATTTAAAAAAAGTCAAAGTTAGTTTAGATGAAAGCGAATACTCTGGCGGAATGCCTTTAATGATCCATATTTCTGTCCGAAGGCATGATGAGCTGTATGAGCCTAACAGCGACACGAATAAAGTCTAGCGATTAAGATTTAACGTCACCACCAGCGAGACCCTATCGTATCAATATAGCATCCCAACATTATTGACAAGCGTTGAGTATTTATTTATTTATGTTTTTTCTTCTCACCTATTTTTGTATAAAAATGTAGTTAATTTTATAAAACAAACCCATAATAATCCAAGTTTTAAACCTTGTAAAAGATTTATAGAAATTTAAAAAATGATCATCAAGGTAAAAAAATGTTTGATTAAAATTTGAAAAAAAACCGAGTATGCAATTTTAATGCTCACTAAATTTTAGTACAAAAACTCGCAAGTTTGCAGTGTCTCAGGATTTTTGTTGATTTTTTTTAATTTTTTTCCTTGACGGTGTTGCCTATTTTCTCCATATAAGAAAGCCCACTAAATTTTAGTGCGAGATGCAGGTTTGAAGTCTCTCAGGATTTTCGTTGATTTTTTTAAATTTTTTTCCCGAGGGTGTTGACTATTTTCTCCATATAAGAAAGCCCACTAAATTTTAGTGCGAGATGCATGTTTGAAATGTCACAGATTTTTTTTTTAATTTTTTTTTTTTATTTTTTCCCTGAGGGTGTTGACTATTTTCTCCATATAAGAAAGCCCACTAAATTTTAGTGCGAGATGCATGTTTGAAGTGTCTCAGGATTTTCGTTAAATTTTCTTAATTTTTTCCCTGAGGGTGTTGCCTATTTTCTCCATATAAGAAAGCCCATTAAATTTTAGCGCGAGATGCTTGTTTGAAGTGTGTCAGGATTTTTGTTGATTTTTTTTAATTTTTTCCGCTGAGGGTGTTGTCTATTTTCTTCGTATAAGAAAAATTTCATGCAAACGCCGTTTGGGGAAAATGTGCAATACCGTCAAGCAAAAAATTCTAAAAAATTAATGGGATTTTTTCAGCAACTTCCAACTTGCACTTTGTTGTACTAAAATTTAATGGGCTTTAAAACTGCGTAATCATTTTGTTTTTTAGAAATTATAAATGTGAATTGTGATTAAAGTGAGAGAGTTGCATAATTTCATAAATTTGCTTGTTTGAAGTGGCTCAAGATTTTCTATGATTTTTTTAAATTTTTTTCCTGAGGGCGTTGCCTATTTTCTCCATTAAAAAATTTTGAAGCAAACTTTATTTGAAAAAAATGCACAATACCGTCAAGGAAAAAACTTCCAAGAAACTAATGGGATTTTTGAACAACTTTAAATTTGGACTTCATTGTATTAAAATTCATTGGGCTAGAAAACTGCATACCCAATTTTTGTTTTAGAAGTTATATTGAAAAACTGGAATAGCGATAAAAAGTTTTTTACAATAAATTTTTCTAATTTTTGTATTAAATTTCAAATTCGGATTTATTTGGTTTTCGTTAGACAATGAGCTGGGGTTTTTCTTAAAAATAATAAACATTCAAATAAAAACCTTAAATTGATCAAAATTGGTCAAAATGTTGAGCTGCTATAGTTTTTTCGCTTACTGTTGATACAAATGCGCCAGCCCTTAAAGTATTCGATGCGGCGGCACCTGGTAGATCAGGCAAAGAAAGTACTAAGCGAAAAGGCACTCCACTTTGTTTTAATTTTTATTATTTTTTTACTATTTTTTGAGGAAAAAAATACACAAAAAATATCAGAGCAAACCTTACAGTAATGTTGCTCTACACCAGCCTAAAAATAGGATGCCTCTAGCAATTCACCATATAAGTGTTCTAAGTGTTACAGTAAGAATTGCATATTTAGTATTTCACACAAGAAGCGTCTCGATAATTTCCATACTTCACATTTCATTTCTAATTAGCGCTAGTTAGCATGAGAAAGGAGGAACGTTTGGCGCATTTGACGATGAAAGCTTTCAAGCTGAAAAGAATAAATATCACGAGAGCGGAAACGAAGATCCATTTGTGAGCCACTGATAAGGCAGCTCTCAATTTTATTCGCACATTTTCGAACAGTCCTGGTGAATGAGCAATGAGTACTCGCATGCCTGTTCAAAGCTCATTACTAGAAAATTATCGAGCGTGAGCAAGAGCATATGAAGCTTTTGCTAGTAGTTCGAGCGATACTTTGATTATTTTGACTTTTTTGTCTGGCCTTTTTTTAAAGTTTACAAACTATTTATACACAGTGCGAGTGTCGTTGGCATTGAAGCGCTGTTCATCTTTATTCCATTAAGCTTTTATTTTATTATGAGTTCAATAAATTATAATAATAATATTGATAATAATAATAAGAAAAAAATACAATTTTTGTTTATCTGCTTAATTTTCAACAGCTTCAATTTGAGCAGTTGAGCAACGAGTAAAAAAAAAAACATTTACAAATCAACATTATAACCAACATATTGACAATTCTGAATTTCATGCTCACCTCACAAATAACATCAATATACCAATCAAGAAAATAACTTTGAAAGAAATACGAATAGTAATTGAGACAAAAATTGTTGCAAATAAATCCCCAGGATATGACGGAATCACAGGAAGGATTCTAAAGGAGTTACCTGACAAAGCCACTCTCTATTTAAGAAATATATTTAACTCAGCATTACGAATGAAGTATTTTCCACTGCCTTGGGAGGTTGCTGAAATCATCGCAATACCCTCTGAAGCTTCTTCATACAAACCATTATTACCATCATTATCTAAACTTTTTGAGAAGTTTATACTTGACCGGCTTGACCCCATACTACAGGCGCGCAACTTATTTCTTTCACACCAATTCGGATTTCGTAGAAAACATTCAACAATAGAACAGGTACATAGAGTAACAAATAAAATATTGTTAGAAATTGATAAAATAAATACTTGCGTTGCTGTGTATCTTGATGTAGCGAAAGCTTTCGACAGCGGGTGGCACAAGGTTTTAACAGTATCTTTCACTCGAGTACTATTTGTTAATGAAATGCTATTTAGCAAACAGATACTTTTATGTGAATATAGAGACAAATACTCATAACATTCAACTCATGGAAGCCGGTGTACCTCAGGGCAGTGTACTAGGGCCTGTACTACACATTATATATGTGCTGTACACAGCTGATATTCCCTTGCCTGCAAGTAACGACATGATAGCAACTTTTGGCAGCTCATAAAACCTTAGAAACAGCAACAAACAAGTTACAACAGATTTTGAACAACACCCTAACATGGTTTAAAGCTTGAGACATATAGTAAACTCATACAAAAACATAACCAAAATGTAATATTGATAATGATTAATGTTATGAAATCCAAGCTGTAGAAAGAATTACTTAGTGTCATACGGCAGGTGTTATTAATAAAGGAGGCAAAAAAAAAATTAACTGCATGATTTTTGAACTTTTATACTTAAGCAAAAGGCCTCTCGTGCATTTGGCCTCTCATGCATTTGCGTCAATGGATAGAGGCACCACGTCGTTCCTGTATTTTTCTTCAGCTTTTGGAGGATCTACCAGCTTTTGAGTATATCAAACTTACAATTAATGCTTCTAATCCAACTTGCACTTGAGAAGCTTGCGATTTCAGTGTATAACCTAAATTCAAGTAAGTCTAAATATTTTTAAATATTTCCAAATATTTCCGTCATTTAATTTTTCCATATTATTTCAATACATATTTTTACTGTACTTATATTACTTTGTCATTTCCGTCAGTCGCATATTTTCAGGGCTTGCATGACGAGAATAAATAAAAAACAAAAATGTTGTTGTCATTGCCATTCATCAACAATGTATAAAGCCATGCAATGCCACCAGCGCACTCTATACACACACATACAATACGTGTGTGTGTATGCATGTGTACACCATTTTTCTACATCAAATTTTTCACCCATACAGCAAATTTTTATTAGAATTGTTTCGTTTTTCTTTCATTTATTTTTCTTTTTCAAATTTCATTTATAACTTTTCAGCGAAACTTTTTTTTGAGTAGAATTTCATTTATGTAGTTTTTTGTTTCTATTTTAGTTTCTATTTTTTATGTTTTATTTTCATGTTTGGTTGCCTGATTGGTTGCATGCAACGTCTGTCATGGGTGCTGTTATGCAGGTGATAAATTTATAATGAAAATGCGCATATGACAGCGCCAAATAACAAGAACGCCAACAACAAAATCAACATCAACAGCTGAGTGTGTGCACGTTTGAGTGCCGCATGTGAACTGACTTGCCGCAATAAATTTTAGCAAAAGCAAGCAGGCGCATTCAAGAGCCCATAGGGATGCCGCATATGCACTGATGCAGTGGGTGTAAAGTTTTTAGAATTGTTGTTTGTTTTTCCCCCCATTTGTTTTATTGTTGCGCAGAAACAATCAATTCACAGCAATCGCCGAAAAGCGATTGACTACACCACATGAAATATTTCTGGGATATAAATGAGATTGTGTTCGTATAAAAAACTTAAAAAAGAAATAGAGAAATTAGTTGAAGCCTACTTCTTGGCGTTAGGCCACTTTTGAATTGATTGAAATAGCTAGATGTAAATGAAAATCGTTTATCTGATTATTATTGGTTGAATTATAGACTCCTAAGGACTGCAATTTTGTTTTGGGTTGAAAATGATGTCCCGCGTTGCATAAAACTAGGCGTATCACTTAAAATAATAGCTAGTTAACATTGTTTTTCTTGCAACAATTACTAACTTTGTAGCTCTATATTATTATTATTATTATTAGAAGGCCATTACGCACTGCGATCAGAGCTGATCTATTGTGAAAGGCCTATTTCTGTAACCCTAGAGTTTTAGGCTTTTTAAAAATTTTAGCACTATTTTGGGTTTGTTCTTCCAAAGATTGCATGGAGATACTACGATACCACCAAGGTGATGAAGTCTCTGTCTGCCCAACGCAGGACATTAACAAAGCACATGTTCTGAGCTTTCTATGTCCATTTCGCAAAAGCGGCAGACATTGGTCTCAGATAGACCAATAATTATTTAGATGATACCTCAGGCTGCAGTGACTTGTAAGATATCCTGTTAAAAGACGCAGATCTACTCTGCTTAGTGAGAGAAGCTTGTCAGATATTCCTCTGTTGGGACTTAAGAATAGTTTGGCTTGACGCTGACCGGCACAGTTTAGCCAGTGTGCAGCAAATTTTCTTTCTTCCCATTTCCTAAAGAATTCATTAATGTGGCCTTTTGTGAGTCCACAGAAAGGCTAGGTACCAGTAAGTTGCATATTTGCTCCTTGTTTTGCAAGGTCATCAGCCTTTCATTTCCCTCATGTCCCGGAATCCAGCCTAGTGTTACTATGTTGAGGTTCCCTAACGTGTTGAGAAGGTTTAGGCAATCATTTACCAATTTGGAGGTGATAGTTGTTGATAGAAGGGCTTTTAGAGCCGTTTGGCTACCTGAAAGTATGTTGATGTGAGTACCTCTCATTTTCCTGCTAAGGCATTCTCTCGCACATATTTCCATGGCATGTATTTCTGCCTGGAATATTGTTGGGTAGAATCCCATCGGAATCTATTTTTTGAATTAAGGTCCATTGATTCCTGCCCCTGTTCTACCATTTTCCAATTTGGACCCATCAGTAAACCATAGCTGGGAGCCAGGTTTGAAAGTGATAGAGTTAGTTCTCCAGTCTAGCTCTATATAATTTTCAAAATTTTTTATACTTACGCGCACTTAAGCCTAAGGTTATAATGATTTCCTTCACGTACCGGTTGCATTTAATAACAGAAAGAAATCGAAGAAGTTATTGACATATAAAGTATAGACCAAAATGCTCGGAGCGATAAAAAAAAGTCGATTTATCCATCTCTGTTCGTCGGTTCGCACGGCAAGCCCAACAAAAATAAATCATTTTTATTGAAAACTCCTGCCTTTTGGTATTAAAATAGGCTGAAAACTGCTCAATAACCACGCCTCCCTCCCATATAATGGTAATTTCCATGATGTGACATCTTTGTTATACGTAAATTCAACGAAATTACTCGAATTAGGTAGAAAAGATTAATCCAAGAAAAATACTGGTAATACTTTTTTACGCGAAATTTTGTGCTACATAATAAATGTTTCCTACTATCATTTTCCAATCTACTTCCCTCATTCATTGCCGTCGACTTGGCGTTCGCTTTTGCGCCCATAAGTATGCAACAAACTATGCAAATTCTTGCTAAATAATAAAATGAAAATAAATAGGCGGTGCCACGCCCACCTCCTTTGGATACGACATAATTATTATTTTTTCCTTGTTGACTCCTCTCGGGAGCATAGAGCCTCGACAAGACTCAGTCTTGCGTGGGTTTCGTTAATCTGTTGTGATTTCTGACAGGGTAAGTGATTAGCATGCCGCTACCAGCCCTAAGTAGTGGGAATGTCCACCTGCTGTTGCTTAGGAACAACGCCTTCTTACCGCTTGGAGCGCCATCTGTGTTTCACATATTTCTGGCAGAAGGATCGCACAGATGGTTGTGGACTGCGCTAAATTTCGTCTGTGTCTATTACCGCGGTCGCCTGCTTCCTCTTGTCGGCGCCACTGATGCAATGTGTAACTGTGTGTTTTTCTTTATTTTTTGCTTGTTTTAGCAGCCACAATGCAAGTAGTACGCAGACTATTTTGCGGGAGTAAGGATGGAGGGGATAAGTTTGTGGGGTTGAGGAATGGAATTTGAGAATTTTTTTTAGAAACAGGGAAAATAGGTAAATTTGGAAAAGTGCGAGGACCCTGCTTTACGTGGGATTTGAAACCACAACCTCTGGGACGGCAGGCTAGTGCACTTACGCTTAACTACTTATTGAGGTCAAATAAAACCACGGCCAATTTCTATATGTTAAAACTAAATTTCCGAGAAAAATTGACTTTTTTATCAAAATTTTAATAATAGTAGGAAATAACTGCAAATTTTTATTAATCCCCACTAATAGCAAACATTTCAAGGTTTTATATCCAAAAACGGCATATAAATCGGTTGAGCCGTTCCCGATTTATGGCAGTTTGAAAATCAATTTTATGGTTTTTTAATAAACTTTTGCTTATAGCCACACCCCTTTTTCAGATAAATGCAACTTATGTCTATAAGAACCTTCCAGCAGAGGTTAGCTTCAAATTGCAAAAAATCCGGTGCAAATCGAAGTGTTCTGCGCAAAGTTATTAGCGCACATAAAAATTTGTAATTTCATTTTGGAAGATGTACAAATATATTTTTTATTGCAATTATTTACATTTACCGTGAACTATGTAGTGTTCATTGTATTCAAATTTCTTTGCAACTTTGTTCACGCATTGCGCGCCATGCTGCTGTTGTCCTACAACTATGCAATAGAAATGACAAAGTACCGTTTACAACAATTTTAATGCACTTTTCTATTGTCTCTGGTAATACTTTTTTACGCGAAATTTTGTGCTACATAATAAATGTTTCCTATTATCATTTTCCAATCAACTTTCCTCATTCTTTGTAGTCGACTTGGCGTTGGCTTTTGCGCCCATAAGTATGCAACAAACTATGCAAATTCTTGCTATTTTAGTTTTTGTGTCGTTAAAGTTAAATTGCGTTAAATATTTTCATTTAATTGTGCGTAACAACGAACGCAACGGCGAGGTTGCTGGTTTTGCCATTATTTTGCGTGTAATTTATGCTTACAAATGTGTAGTCACCACCAGTGCTTGGCAAGGCATTTATGTCCAAGTGAGCGGTGGTATTAGGACATACTTTATTCTTTGTGGGAATCGGTATGCTGAGTCACGACAAACTGGAGAAATAAAATATGTAAAATATGAAGAAAGCAAATGCAAAGTTAATGGAGTTTTAACTGAAATGTCTCAGGCTGCGATAATTTCTCAGAGTCAGTTTTTCAAACGCGTTTTTCCCGAAATGACTTCTTAAAAGTCGGTGCCAATCACAACTCCGAAACTTTTCAACCGATTCTTTTCAAATTTGGCACACGTTTTCTAAATCAAAAATACCTCCCCCCCACACTGTTCTTTTTTTTAGGGTTAGGGTTTTTTTTTTAAGTTGTTTTTCTCTTACAAATATGGCGAAATTTTTCGCCAAAAATGCTCGTTTTACGTTTTTTTGCCACCAAAACTACAAAAATGAAAAAAAAAAAAATTTATTAATGTGGGGGGGGAGCATTACGTCATACTTTAACTGAAAAATTCGACTTTTTTAGTTTCAGATGATTCTACGACGAATGCCGATTGGCACCGCAGAGCACCTCTCGAAAAACATATCTCCAAAAAAACTTTGTCATGGGCTTATTTGTCAATATTTTATTATTAATATTTTTTAAAAACTTATTGAAAAGATGTACAATAACATCCAACTGAGATTATTAAAGTATCTTAAGCCATATTTCTGTAAAAAATTCAAAAAAAAAGTGTTTTTTTTTTAGCGCTAAACCCTACCACCCCCTTAAAGTTACGAAACTAAAAACTAAAAAAACAATATATAATCGTTTTTTAAGTAATAATTCGTTTTAGTGGTTTTAACTCATCTCGAATTTCAGAGAAATATTCGCGCCGTGAAGGACCCGCTGCACGAATGGTTCAACATTTAGCGGATCGGTTTAAAGAGCCATTGAGCCATTTCAGATTACCGGAAATCAACTGTCAACTGAATGGCCTCAAATAATTCGGTAACTCGGGAACATCCTAGCTATGAGGAAAATTGGCACAGAACAGACATCAAAATCGACATCAAAAATTATAACGCGAGAACATTCCTTCAAAGAATTTTGAACAAAGATGTTTTCGTACAAAATTTAGACGGCCCAACTGCTTATGACAACCACCCACAAAACCCGTGAGTTTTGCCTTCCAAGTAAAAGTATTCGTCTTACTTTTGATTGCTGTGGAGCTGCTCTAAAGAGGACAACGGAAGGTGAAAAAAATCAATTGCTCGGCGAGCAAGAAATGTTCGGCGGTTTGGACAAGGCTGTATGAAGAATGCGCACCAAGCCATTTACGTTCAGAGTGAGCGAGTTTGGCATGCACCTTCACAGTTAAGATACTTATGTGGTTGGTAAGACGTGCAGCTGTTCAAGCCAGTAAGAAGAACTCATTCAAAAGCTGGTTCGCTAGAAAAATTGGTTAGCAACTGGCCGAGCGATGCTGCTCAACTCCGCAAGCGACTTTTGGCACAGAAACGCTATGACTACAGCTGCCTACTGGTAAACTAAACAATTACTTAACACTCCAAACAGCCCCATACAACCTGCTGATACTGGGAGAATGTTATTTGGGGTCTATGGATTATTGGCAGAATCACGCGTTTTATTTCCTTGAACGAAGGACTCAACAAAATTGGGGTAAAATATTCATATTTACTTGAAATGAGGTAAGAAGATGCCAAGACTGCGTTCGATTACATTTGTGAAGGTTGATTCCACAGTAAAATAAGGAAATGTATTTTGACAGAACGATTCCTATGCATGCTAAACCTAATGAGACTCTTTCGTTTAACGAGAGCACCGCTTCACCTAGTTCAGACTCAGTTGTTTTGGGAACCTTAAGAGAAGTGATGTCAATCCGCGAAGCAAAAAATAGAAGAAGGAAGCCGAGATGGTCGTAATGGCAATAGATCCAAGAGTAGCCTTCAGAAGATCCCAGCTAAGATCCCCGCCTGCAAAGAACGCACACATTTTGAATGCAGCTGGAAGCGGACCAGCCCCCACTGCGTTCAAAAATACCCAAGCTGATATTCCCGCAAACGGCAACGGACACACTGACATCAGCATTCAGAGGAATGCGCAATATACGCCAACCAATACTCTTGCAACGGCAGAACGGCTCGTCACTCCCACCTCAGAACGGCAACACAGAAACGATCGCTACAAAAGAAAGCGCCTTAATCGACGTAATTGAAATGTCTCTTCGGTCCCCAATGCAAGCTTGGGATAAGATCTATGCAGCAGGCAGTCAGATGAGAAAAGAACACCAGCAATGAAGTCAAAGCTGGAGTATCCAAAATGGCTGAGCTGCTGAATGTAACGCTGAACTACGGACGTTCGTGGAAGGCAGCAGAAGAGGAAGAGGTGCTCTCGAATCCCCGTAAGAACACTGCCACCCAGCAAGCAGCAGTTAATTTTACCTCTGCGTAGAACAAACTCGAAGCGAACGGCAACCAGTTCAGCTGTTCCCGAGCTGTAAGAATGCCCGTGCAAATGAACTCAGCGGGAACAAAACAAGAGAAAAAGGCTGAGGGTTGGCAGACAATTGCTAAGAGGAGTAATCAAATCAAAGAGCAAGTCGCGAACACAGCACGCCAAGTCAAAGCTGTTGTGATAAGCCCGAGAGCCATAGTTATGCAACTGAACGAATTGTGCGCGAAGACTACGACGATGCAGTCAAGCAAGGTCCGTCCGGAAGCCGAATGCTGGGGCTATACTTTTGGAATTTGATTGCGGAGAAAAGGTTGCGCCAGAGTTCGTGCATCAGCTACAAAGGCACTCTGCCGGACACGGCTTCCATAGCGGAGTTGAAACCGAGCGCAACGATTAGATACGAGATCTCGACGCTTTGGCGGCCAAGGGGAAGATGGAAACAGCAGTCAGTCCAGCAGCAAACTGCTTACTAACCAGGAGGAATAGTGTTTTTCTAT